>JAOTRJ010000019.1:16695556-16716362 GCA_028564905.1 Leptodoras praelongus
TCAGAGTTGCTGGCTGGGCACCGGCTCCCCCGTGACCCCGTAACTGGGAATAAGCGGTACAGAAAATGACTGACTGATATTGTAACACTGAATATTTTCTTAAATCCATGCATTCATGCTTTGAATTAAAAGGTCAGACAAAAAAAAACCTCCCCATGTATGTAAAACCAAAAAAGAGAGATGTTTCATTTGAAGGCAATCCATCCCTGCAGAGTCCTGTCAGAATGTCAGAAGTCCACTTGTGCTTGTCATCTTGATGAACACACATGAAGCCTCCAGGAAAACGAGTCAGAAGAAAGCTCATTAGGCAGTTTAATACTGTAGGTGCTTGTCCTCTGTGATGCTGGGAAGATTAAATACTCTTTGCCAAGCCCCTTAAAGCAAATATTTGACAAAAAAAAAATTCGTTTGAAGAAGAATGTGTCCAGTCCATGCTGTTATTATTGTTGAAACAAATGTATTTACTGCTGCACCTATGGAAACTCCAAGGCTCTTTCAAATGCCTAATATTAAGATTATCAAGGCACAACACTGGACATCAGTGTTCTACAAATTGCTGATAAGAAAAGGGCTTTTGGTTGACCTTGAAGCAGGTCAAACATAGACAAATATATGAATACTTGTTCCTTCTGTCTTGGCTTGGCAGAGTTAATAAGGGATCTTTCCAGAACAGATCTATTAGAAAATTGCCCTTTATTGAAGCTGGTTTAAATGCTTCAGTGTTTGAAATTCTGTGTTAGGCCCTGAACCCTCAACTGTTCAGTTTTACAGTTTTGATTCTGCCTCACTTGAAAGTTACTTTGGATTAAAGCCGCTCACAAATGAATAAATGTAAATCCTTCTCCTTGGAAGAAGAGAAATCAAATGACCCTTCATCTATAATTTACACTAACCAAGCTCTTAAAGTCACCCAAGACATTAAAACATTTATTCCCTGTAACAAATAAGACATTGCTTGATCTTGCAGTAACATAGAGTATTTGCATATTTGATTATGGTTTGATCTTAGATTTTATGTCACAGTAACTCTTGCTTGTCAGGTGTGAAATATCAGCTCAGATTTTTCATCTCTGCTGATTAATAAAATGAATAAAAGAATGCAAACTTAGGGCCTTCCCCATAGTTACATGTGAGTTTTCTTTTAGCCAAAGAGTACAAATCAGATAGAATTATACGGAGACGGAAAGAAACACTGAAAAGTGCAAAGTGATGCATGATTTTCTTTTATGAGAAACTCTACAAAATAATGACCTTTTGTATGGCAGAACCTCAGCCACAAATTTGTTGTCCTTCTAAGAGTGTTGAAGTCAAAGAGGGATTAAAGGGAGAAAAAATGAAAGAGAGATTGCAAGAATAAAAAAAAAAAAAACAAGTTTTACTGCAGAGTGGTGTGGAGAAGCGTTAAAACCTGTGGTCTCAGAGCGAGTAATCTCGGGCTCACAGCGAGCCGTGGCCTCTGCCTCAACCTCTCCTCTTTCATCTTCCCTTTGTCGGGACGAGTGCACTGATACTCCTCTCACATGATGTCCTCCTCTCTTCTCCCTCTCTCTCGCTCTTCTTCATTGTGACTCCGAGCAAGATGATTACTTTCTCGTGAAACTGCTCCACAGCTCACCCCATCCATCTTTCATCCATCTCTCCTCCTTTTCTCTTTTTCACTCTCTCAATCCACACACTCACCCACTCATTTCTACCCATCTGTCTCTCTCATGTACCCGAGAATTTCTGCTTAGATGACATGAAAAGGTATGATCCTAGCCTGATGGTTTAAATCTTTAAACATGGAATAACACCCGAAGAACACTGCATGCCCCTCTCGCCCCTCGCTTGTGTCACCAAGCTCCGCAGTAACAGGAGCCAGCAGAGGGCGAGTCTTAAATTTGGAAAAAGAAATTTGCCCAGTGAGGGGTCAGTTTGCAGTATTTTTTTTACTTAGGTGACTCCATGTCCTCTCACCAGGCTCCAAGAAAGCAGTGCTGGTGCTGTAATCACAATCCGTCTGATATTCTGTTTGAAATGGGAACGGGCTCTTTTTTGTCAGCCTCCCTCGCACAAGGGGACGTCCCAGGCGCCACAGCATGCCAAGGGTCATCATTAGAAAAAGCCTCCTGCTGACATCCAGTGTCTTGTGGCTAGTTTCACTTTTATTTTTTTTTCTTTGTTGTATTTATATGCATTAATGAAGAAGATTTTATACAACCCACACTGCTGCATGTGCAAACCTCAAGAGCTTTTTTCTTCCCTTATTTTATTTGTTATTGCTTTATTTTTCTTTTATCTTTCTTTCTTTATGCAAAGTTTTCTCTCTACATATTATCCAGCAAATTCTGGCAAAGAGCCTTGTGGTGAAAACAAACAAATTATTCACAGAAATGAAGTGAGTGTGCGTATATGCGCATACGTGTGTGTGCGTGTGTGTGTGTGTGAGAGAGAGACACAGAGAGAGAGAGAGATATGCTCATTTCTTATTTTTGAATTCAGAAAGATTTCATGATCAAAGGGGGCTCAATATCTTCCAGCTGTTCAAAGAGACTCTTCTAAAACAAATAGGATGTGACCAGGGGATAGAGGTGCTCTCATTAAGTGCTGAAGCAGATAACAGGTGAGGACAGGAGCAGCTTTAATTCTTTTCTCTTGCAGAACATGCTTTTGTTTGCTTTCCCTTTATCCTCCCTCCTCTTCCTCGCCTATGTGTTGCCCTTGATATTGATTATGGAAGGAAGTGCAGAGATGAAGAGGGATTTTGTGAGATGTGTGATTTAGCTGTTTTGTCAGAGATGGCCCTGAACAAGGAGGGGCTGATGACTGTTTGGATACAAAAGTCACAGTAAGCTAAACAACTTACTTTGTGTTCTGCAGGGATTCAGATCTTGTTGCCTGTTGTTGTCTCAAACTGAACAGTTGGGAAGAGAAGCAAGCATGTCCTGCCTAAATAGAAAGCTGACAGTTAATAAAACCAGGCCATAAATGGCATGTGCCTGAGGCCTGAGGACACTGACAATGTTTTCTAAAATCCCTTGGAAAATATGTTGTGCCTAGCCATACACATTTAACCAGGCATATAATAATAATAATAATAATAATAATAATAATAATAATAATAATAATAATAATAATGATAATAATAATAAATAGAATTACTATTATTATTATTATTATTGTTGTTGTTGTTATTATTATTATTATTATTATTATTATTAGTAGTAGTAGTAGTAGTAGTAGTAGAATTACAATAATTATACAAAAATACTAACAATAAAGAAAAGATAATAATATGCTTGAGATACAGTCTGTTCTGAGTTTAGTGCATTCTCTTCATGTTCATGTGGGTTTTCTTTGTGTTCTCTGGTTTCCTCCACTTTCTAGAAACATAGAATAGTAGGATTTACTACATTAAATTTCCCTAGTAGTGAAAGTGTGTGAAAGTGTGTGCATAGGGCCCTGCAATGGATTGGTGTCCCATCCATCTTGTATTCCCTGGGATACACTCTGAATGCATGATCACACTATGAACTGCATAATATATAAATAAAAAATTTGTTTGTGTTCAATAACTATTTTAATTAATGGAGCTCACAGAATGCTTGAATCCTGAACAATTACAACAGACTCAAATACCAAACCAGGAATACACTGAAATAAAATAGAAATAACACATGGTCATATAAGGGAAAACAAAACAACCAACCACCCACCCACCCACTCACACACACACACACACACAAATATGCACATACAACCCTAACCAAAATCAGTGCTTTTTAATGAGCATTCAATATCAAGGTAAAAAGTTGAAATATACTGTAGGCCAATAAAATAAAATGGCATGGGTCAAAACCAGAAAAGACTATATGCACTTAATAACTAGAAACTGTTACAAGCCTGTATAAAAAATTTTGTGAGATGAAATAAGACGATGCCTTATGATCACAGAAGGGGAAGGTGTTATCATGGCATATAAATAATATAACTAAAACAAAGCATGTGCAAGATATCAATAAAATATGAGGAGTATAAAGGAATAGCTGTTCAAATATCTACATACATAATACGTAATGCATATAAATAAATGACTGATCTGTTTGAATAATAACAATAATACTGAGAGGTTGCAGTTCTTTCACACCTGTGAGATGAAGACAAAACCCAGAGAAACACAGTAGGGTGCACACATTCAACATCCACACACATACATGCACACTAATTTTGTCCCTTGAGAAAGTAAACTTTTTCGGTATCCCATCAAGACTGCATTGTGTCCGTTGATTCATGGTTGTAAGCAAGTCATTTTTGGTTCTTGCATTCCACTGCTATTTTATTGCCACTATCGACTGTCTGCTCAAACCAACACACCTAGCATGTTTGATATTGCCCTCTTGCAATACATAAGCAATAGAGGAGGCCCTGAATAACTCACTGAAGCAGCCAGACCTGTTTTATTCACAAGCCATGCTTTTGCATGGCTTCCGTCACACGTCAGTGCAAAATATGAGCTAAAGCAAGTAAATATGAAAACACAAATTGTGAGAAGAGCAGTGTAGATACTGTGTAGCACATAGAGCCGGGAGTTTTGATCCTGCCCGAATCTGCCATCATTATGTTGTAACCTCCTGGTGACATTTCATATTTCTTTTTGTTGTGAGATAATGACAGGGATCATCTGACATTTTGTTTGTTGGCTGGAGGTTTATGGAGCCAATAATAAGACCATCCTCACTCTGTTTGTGTGAACAAGGCATTTGCTTTATTTTTGTCTCTTGCTGAAAAATAATTTGTATTCCTTTTTCAAACAAGGCATTGATTTTTTTTTGTCTTTTGTTTTACCAATGAACAATTAGAGAATAAAAGCAAACATGAGATTTGTGATTCTCTGGCGATTCTCTATGTAGGATTGGTTGCTAGACCAATTGGTTGTATTGACAGTACATTTGATAGAAACTGATGACTGGAGGATTAGGAACTCAGCTAAGGTAAATGAACGAATACTATGCCTTAATGTACATTTGACATTTCTCCCAAAAAAATACTGTTACCTTAAATCTAAATACACCATATTCTTAATCCTGGCTTCTTAAAAAAGAAAAAAAAAAGTACTAAATTGAATTTAAGGCCCAGCATTGTATATTTGTGTTATGTGTACCTGTACAGCTCATGATGGAAAATAGTAAATTCCATCATAGGGCCATTATCAATGTACCACAATACATTAATGCCCAAACAATTAACCAGTGTAAAGGGGCAGTGTAGCTCAGTGGTTAAGACGTTGGACTACTGACCCAAAGGTTGCGAGTTCGAATCCCACCACAGTCACTGCTGGGCCCCTGAGCAAGGCCCTTAACCCTCAACTGCTCAGTTATGTAAATAAGATAACAATGTAAGTCGCTCTGGATAAGGGCGTCTGCCAAATGCCCTAAATGTAAATGTAAATACCTCGCTTTTTTTTGTAGTAAATAGGGAGAAGCATGCCGTTTCAGTTTGGAGTGAGTTTCACTCTAACTACAATGAAACCTTTCTGAGGAAAATTAGTATTAATTACGTGTGTAAATATAAGATAGCACTGATGATATGTTTTTGACTCCATCTCTCTCTCCATCTCCATCTCTCCCTCTCTTTCTATTTATGCATTGCATGCAGTGGCCTCATCCTTATTGGTATGAGGATTTTGCAGGTAAACATACTCGAACCGTCCATTAAACTAGCAACCCATTCACCTCTCTGACTCATGCATGAGTAGCCTTATACACAGGATAATGATGGGCTGCTGAAAAATGGAGGAGGGGAGAAAGCGTGTAAAACTGGGCTGATCCTTCATATACCCACTGCAGCAAAGCAACAGAGACATTTTGCTGAAGTTAGAAATCAACGCAGTGTTTCAGTTTCAGTAATCAACAGTAGTGTCTGATGTGTAAAGAATGTATATTTTAGATCAGCTATTTCTTTTCATGTTTACTTAAGGAATATGGTGTTGAATGGTTAATGCAAATAACCTAAATCAATTAATTACAGTTTCTGCAATGAATAATATAACAAATAATATTACCAGAAAGATGCATATGCCTAAGCATCAACAACATTACTATAAGCAAAAACAGTGATGTCTAGACCCTTTACTATTTATTCAAATGTAATTTTATGGTTGAACAGAATGCTCAGGACTTTCTTTGAGCCCTGATAGCTTTCTCTCTTTCCTCTGCTCTTTTTCTGAGAGCAGAGAGATGCACAGATTTATGCAGTTACTTTCCTGAGCACTAGAGGGCAGTATGTGACCTGAAAAACACACCTTTGTGGACCTTTGACTCACAAGGGAAAGGAAAAAACAGAGTCCATCGTGGTAACGTGGCAGTTTCAAATGCTCATAGCCATTATTACCCTGAATACAGTCTATGTCGAAGTTGCACTGGACACACACTCCTTTCCCTTTTATTCTCTGCTTTGTGCGCATTTCTAACCCGACTGAAACAATGATGTAAGCTGCTGTAAGTTGCTGCAGGTAGTGTGAGGAGGCTCCTATTAAACATTTGGCCACGGCCTTGACAAAGGATGCTGCGCTGCACTTTTTCACAGCTACTTTTTCCCAATTTTTTATAAATAGTCCATGGTCCATATATTGGTTATTGAGTAGGTAAAAGTTTCTCCTATTTGAAGAAATGATTCAGCCAAATATAACATTTACACTATTTTCTTATCTTAACAATTGTTGCTGATTAGCCAAGACCCACTTTATGTTGGAAATGTGCTTCTTCTTCTTTTTTCTTTTTTTAATTAAAATTATGTTCTAACAAATAATGCTATACAATATAGCTTTCCATTACTTGGTTTAAACAACACTAATTCTGTAAGAATGATTTTATTCTTTTTTTTACTCTTTTTACTTGTTTTACTCTGCCATACAAAGTGCCATAATAGTCATTCTGTTTGTTAGAGGAAATGGTCTGATTGTATATGCAAGCCCCTTTATTAGATCAGTGTAGCAGAACCTACTTGCCAACTGAATTCAATCTGAATGTGTACTGAATCAGCTGAAGACTTCAGCATTCTCTTTATTAGCATGATTATATCATGTACATTCTCTTTCCAAAATGTACATATATTGTGTGTCATTTCTAGATGATTGCCTGTAATTCAATTTACATAAACACACAACTACCCTAATTACATATTACACCATGTTGTTTATTATGGAACAGAGTCTCGTGAGTATTTTAAACCATGACAATTATCTAGGTGCCACCTTTACCTCTTAATCTAAAAAAAAGCAGGAGCATGTGAAACCCTGCCCTGCTGGTAGAACAGTGTCAATTACGAGTTGCTGTAGATTATTTGTAAATTAAATACGGGACTAGCAGGGTCCGCTCGGGCACCACGGCTAACACCTCGCTCTGAAACAGTAACAGCTGCCAAGGCCTTGTCCGCTGAGAGAGCGCTCGAGAGAGAGCCGTGTTCATTAGGCAGGACTATCTCTCCTGGGTTCTCCCACCTGCCTTGATCACGTTAACATTAATAATACATGGTCGAACACAGTAATACAACCAGTATATTCACTCCTCTCCACACTCTCACGTATCTTTGGCCTCGAATCATGGAATGGAAAAAAAAATCAAATCTCCACTTTTTATCTAACACAGCCTCTTCTGTTATTGCTACCAAAAGGTAATGTGTCTCAGCCCTGTTTGCACATAGAGACACAGCAAATGGGTTTAGCCTTTTCCTTTTTGGGTTCACAGAACCTTCAGAACCACATACCTGCCAAGGGATCTACGAGATGAAAGTTGTCAATTTGGAGTTGGTGATTGTTCATTTCCTGTGTGCAACAGCCGAGGCACCTCGTAAGAACAAGTTGTTTTATTCACAGATTGAAGTTATAAAGAAGAAGAGGGAGAAAGAGAGACAGAAAATGTCTAAAGATGATAGAATTTTATCTGACACAGACAGGGCCATGCTTTTATAATAAAGTTGAAAAATAAACCTCCATGTGACCATAAATTTTAATGCTGGCTGAAGCGGTTCGTAGAGATTGCTTTAAATGATTGGATTTGCCTGTTAAGACTGCAGTATGAGGATCTGCATAGACTGAAAGCACCTGTAATGAAATCTAAATGTGCCGTGGCCTCTTTCAAACAGTGGGTTTTCAAAGGCAAAAAAATGTGGAGGGAAAAAAAAACAGAAAGAAAGAAAAAGAAATAGTCCTGGATCATGTCCTCGTTAAAATTCACTCAATCATTTCCTTTTACGGTTCTAGATCCAGGGGGTCAATAAGACGAGTGAATTGACTGAATTGTAAGTGCGACTACCAGCTAGCTTGGTAAATATACCTTATTATTTTTTAATGTAACGGTCCTAAGCCTGAGATCATATTTCCATTTGGAGGATTCACAAGTGAGCCAAATGGCGAGGTAATTAGTGTTCCTGCACACGCCCAGTACATTAAAATGTTAACAGTGTTGGAGCAGTGTGATGGCGAATACAGAGCTGGGGTTTTTCTACAGCGTGGCAGACAGGGGGTGACATCCCTCCTAATTGGGGACATCAGGGTTCCTGCTGATGTTTCTTATCTACAGTTCAGATCTCTCCTTTTTTATTTATTCATCCATCTCCCTCCCTTTCTCACTCTGTCTCATGTGATTCTCATTAGTAGTCTTGCTGTGATTGCGTCCCCCTCGTTTGCATTTGAAGTGGCTGTGCCATGCAAGAGGATTCTCACTGTGTGGCAGAGAGAAGGAAGGGGAAGAGTAGTGAAGGGCGGTGGGGGAGTGATAGGGGAAAGAGAGTTGAGTCGTGTCGCATCGCAGCCTGACATCTGGGGCTGTCTCTGTTATTCCCAGTGGCAACGGAGTGTCATTACTGGGATTAGCCTGATCCCAAACGCCCTAATGATCGGTGTGTTAATATATGTGAAACCAGTTCTGTCTCTTGACTCATTACCACCAATTTTCCCCAAAATATACATAACCAATTTCTCATAGTACTTATTGCCATTTATTTTTTGCTAATATGTTATCTTCCTTTTCCTGGTGTGGTTTTAGTTGACTGAAGAATTAGTAAATGGAGCCAAGATTTATAATACTGCCTTATTTTTTAATTTTATTTAATTATTGTTTTTTTTTTTATTTATTTATTTTTTTTATAAAATGGTGCTCTAGCCTCATGTGGCACTACAGAGAAAACCATTTGTGACATTTCTATGGCAAACTCCCAAGCCCTAAAAGACTCCACCCTACACTTGGACAGTAGCTACTAAATTCTACAAACGCTAGTAACTGAGACAAGACTCTTGTGCCCCAGGAAACGTGAATGTTATATCACCTATCAATTTAAGGATGGATTTATCATGGACAATTAGAATTTTCATAAAGCAGTCTTGTAAGAGCACCTTGACCACTCACACACACACACACACACACACACAGGCGCCGTGACTTGTGTGTCCAGCACAGAAATGGCAGCACCATAAATACAGAAATGCATTCATGCCCCGGGGAGGTTTAGGGCTGTGCTGTGAAACTGGGCAGAGGCGTCTTGCCTTCAAGAGAACTTCTCCAGGCAGCGTGGTCCTCGGGGGGATGCTTCCTGCTTCCTGTGACAGTTGACCTTTGACACTCCAGCAGGTGAAAGAAGCCATAACACCAGCCCTTATCCTGTCAGGTCATGTGCTTGCTCTGCAAAATCGCTTGACCGAACTGATTTTTCAGGTTCAAAATTAAAAAGTATGGTATGTTTTTTTTTAAATGTGATGAAACAGAAAAGCATTGTGCTTAACTTTCACCAGCTTGCTTCCAAGGTGAGGAACACAGAGCATGGGTGTGTGTGGACATTAAGCTCCCTCAGCTGCAAGAACACAATCCAGGAGGGTGTTTAAACACGTCAGACATCTGATTTCATCTGTGACAAAATATTAATTAAGGCGGCTCTAAATGCCAGCTTGTTAATTGGTTTGCACCTGCACACAGAGCTCAGGTTTTATGATTAATTTTATTTTTCCAACCTCCCCCTCCCGCCATCACCCTCGACTCGTACAAGCACAGGAGTGGAGGGTAAATATTGAATCAGCGACTAAACTCTCAGCACAAGTGAGAGAGAGAGAGAGAGAGAAACAGGGAGCATGAGCCAGGGATGGGTGAGAGTTGGGAATCCTTCCTAATTAAGACTCTGTAATCTAGCTCTGAGTGAAGGGGTCACTCCCTGGGAGTAATTTGTGATATTAAAGCATGCTGCTTCACTCACTCTATTTGTTGTGTGGTACTGGCAAGAGCTGATTCCTTTTAATAACACTGCACATTATGCAAATGGGCATTTCAATATTGCACCTTGTCAGCAGCGATCCTCTCTTAATTCAGCAAAAGGCTGAGGGTGTGACCCTGTCATTCAGCCTGATGGCTCTCCTCACTGAGACACAGGCTATGAACAAAATCTAAATCTCTCACTGCCGCCTGTGTGCTAAGAGCATGCTAATCATTATAAGCATATGGCCTGCTGATTACGACGAACATGCAGCAGAAACAAAGCTTTATGCTCCACTTTAACTGTGCTTATTCCTTGTAACTTCAGTGCACATGATGTTTGGGTAGTGCATCAAGAGTTTTCAATGCACCATGGAACAAAAAAGCTCATATTAAACAAAGACAATATAAAAAACATTAGTTCTACGGGCCTACATCAATAAAGTGTACTATAATGTACTTATATTTGGAAAGAAATGGTTATGTTTTACATCAGTTGCAGGCAGGCAGTGTTTGGCAGCGTTTAGCAGCGTTTAGCAAAGGGACAATCGCAACTACTGGCAACCTGATTGAGTGCTAATTATAAAGCATTAATTATGTTTAGGGAACTCAGGATATGATGTACTTGTTATTTATAGTAAATGTTTTTGTTTAATGATAATTTAGGCAGTATGTTCTTAATAAAAAATGAAAAGAAAACCTTTTTTTACTAGTAATAACAAAATATTTAATATAATTGTAAAAAAGCTATCATAAAAGAGGCCCAAAAGTAGCTTAGCCACTAAAGAGAGGGCAATCGATTTTAACCAGCAAATGTTAAATGAGGGGTTCTGCATGGTCTATCATACATTCAAGTTGGGACATAATTTCAGATGGGAGACTGAAATTGAAAATTAAATTGTATATACTTTGTGTGCAGTGAGCTATGATGCTTAAATGATAGTCAAATAATTCTTTAATAATTATTCTTTTAACAGTTAAAATGTGTTATCATCAATATATGACTATATATGACTGTAACATAAATAATAGGCTTACATTAATGCAGTCATTGTAATACATTTGAATTCCTATAATAGCTCATTTAAAGGGACCTCTATGGTGAATGCACCACATAAATAAATAATTAAAAAGTAAAAAAGAAACATTGTTATAAGCATATAGCCATTTATATGGCAGGGGTGGCTCAGTGGTTAAGGTGTTGGGTTACTGAATAGAAGGTTGGGGTTCAAGCCCCAGCACCACCACTGTTGGGCCCTTGAGCAAGGCCCTTAACCCTCAACTGCTCAGTTGTATAAATGAGATAAATGTAAGTCTCTCTGGATAAGGGTGTCTGCCAAATGCCATACATGTAAATGTAAATATGGTGAAATATTCTGCTAACTAGAACTATTCAGTGTCCATGCTTTGTAAAAGTCAGTAGGCTTGCCAACAAGGGAGTTATTAATAGTTTGTAATCACTTGCGTTATAGCAGCTATGTATATACAGTCTAATCCTCACCAGACTCTCATTTTTGCCTCTTAAATTACAGAGAAAGCAGAATGTGCAAACTTCTTTCTGCTGAAGACTAGAGTCTCATGGATGTTCCATAACATTAAAATCAACTATGAATGGTTAAAAAATAAGACGTGTTGTTCATTATTAAATATAGAAAAAGCATCCTTCAGCTGCAAATAGTATGATTGCTTTTCATTCGAGCATGAAATCTTCTCCATGTACAGCATAGATGCCCCATCGCTCTGTCTTGTACCATGACCATGAATGCGTGTTAGCTCTTGTTAATTAACATCAGCAGCAGTCATTGTGCAAGAGTAATTGAGCTGTCACTACACTAGTAGCTGAAAAAAACATTGACAGTGGCTGCATGATGACAGGTGCACTTTTGTCCCTTGTCAAATTACAGTGCCACAGTTATCCTTAAGAAACATAAGGCTTCAGCATAATAACTAGATTACTACTTGGTCTTAAGATTTATTATTATCTTTCTTTTATAAAATGTGTAAAGAAAAAAATACATTTGTTAAAATATTGAGTAAATGTGATTTTGAAAATGTAGAATGATTATGAAATTGATTTTCTTGGTTTTTTGGGTTTTTTTAATGAGGCAAAACAATTTAATGCTAATTGAGTAGGCCGGAGGTCAAACGTCAATTATGCCATCAAAATGGAGACGTGTGTGCTAAGCAGGTAGGCAAAGTGTAAACTTTAAAAAGAAAGGAGCTAAAATTGCTGCTTTGGTATAACAATTACCAACTATTTAAGCATTTTTCACCAAAAAGCAAGTGGAAAGTGATAGTGTTACTTTTAGGAGCAGAGCCAGAAGAAAGCCGGTGGTATAAGGAGGTTATTATTTACTGCAATGTTGTTTGGTCATAGCTGTAGCTCTGTACATTTGATTCAGAATTTGTTTGGAGGTGGTATTACTTAAATTAAGATGTGAGTTTAAAATCCTAATGATGTGCGTACTGTTAATGAAACAGGCCTAAACATTACAGCAAAATGTTGTGTGGTTGTGGGCTGCCCTGTGCTATCTCTAACCAAACTCTGTGTACTTGTGGAGGGCACACACACTGTGTGTGCTCTATTTGCATGCATATGTAGATGCTTCAGCATTCAGTGAGCAGAGTTTGTCTGCATGGAAGTTGTGTTTGTGTATTTGTTGTGATGTCCGTGATGCAATGAGAGGGTTTTGATGATTACTGACTGTATGTTCCTACAGTGCTGTGTGTCAACCAGGCTCCAGCGAATGCTGAGTGGTTGTGGTGGGACCCTCATTAGACATTGTGACTGTTCTTTCACAGGTTTTTCAAGTGTTTCATATTAACATTGGTTCAAATTGGGGCAGGGGTGGCTCAGTGGTTAAGGTGTTGGGTTGCTGAATAGAAGGTTGGGGGTTCAAGCTCCAGCACCACCAAGCTGCCCCTGCCGGGCCCCTGAGCAAGGCCCTTAACCCTCAACTGCTCAGCTGTATAAATGGAAATAAATGTAAGTCACTCTGGATAAGAGTGTAAACAATATAGTTTTAAACAATAAAGTGCAAACAATACAGTTTTTCCTTATAATATCCAGTATTATCGTTCTTCCACAGGCTAGGAATGCACTCCCATTTTGAAGGTGTAAATTGTTAAAAAAATCTTATATATAACAGCTGATCATGGAAACTGATCAAAAGCACTCAAATATCAGGCTTGTCCCATTCTCTTTGTTCCATAAGAAATTGTCTCCTTTGTGACAAAACCCTCGCCTCCGAAGAGTTAGGCTATCGGGTTCTGTCAGGTTTCTTTTCCATCACTTCATGTTTGTCACACTTGGTGAAATGATGACAAAATTTTATCGGATTTATTTACAGAAAACTACAGATATAATATTGTGGCCTGTATAAAGTGTGATGCTTTTTAGCAGTAGTAGCTGTTATTATAATGGCCAATTTATTCAGCCTTCAGGATAGCCGTCTTCATTTTCTTTATGTAAACCACAGCAGCTCAATTTTAAATGAATTCTGAAGAATCCTTCATTCTGTGATTGTGAGAATTGTAAATTGAAGCACCAGATAAGCTTAAATGCTTCGGTCCATGTACCTGTTGATACTGCTTGACAGATGAGTGAAAATGCTTCAGAAACTTATTCAGCATGTATTACCTTGGTTTGTAATTGATCATATTCCCCCATTACATTCCTTAACGATGTTACAGCCATGTTGTCTTCTATTTTTTATTCCTACAGTGAAAAACAATGAACACTGTTTTGTCTCTGAGATATTTCCACTGTCCTTTTACTATAAATTGTTTGCTAATATGTGACAATGCCCACTGGTGTACATGCTCATGCTTTGTGCAAATACGAAGGCACATGCCCGGGCGAGTGTTCTCCCATGACATGTTGGAAGATGTGTGGACAAAAAATCTAGACCTTACTTCCCCTAGTCTTCATACTCAATATTTGGAGTCAAACTAGATTGATTTTGACTTTGACTTGTACAACTTACAAGACTTACAAGATCTGTCAAGTATAAAATGTGTTGTTTTTTTTTTTTACAAATTTGTCCCTTTAACCTAAATGTTTATCATTCCAAGACAAGGTTGGACATCACATTTCATCCTTTTTGCATAACAGTCATAGATCCTGCTTTGTACACATTTTCACATATAGTGATGTTGATGGCATGAATATATGCTTGTTTTGAAGGCCACATACAACTCCTTTTCCCCCCCAGACCACCCTTATTAAAAATAGCTTATGCTCAAATATCTCCATTGCTTTATCTCAACTGGATACTGTAAATTTGTACCTATAAACTGCTGTGCAATCATAAAGACTGGCCTGTGCTCATCCCAGGACTTCACACTCATCAGATGTAGAAGCATTAAAGGTTTCTTGCCACTGTCTCCTCTGGCTTGTTGATTAGAGATTTATTTAATATCTGGATTTCTATGAGGCTGCTTTTGTGTCATGTCGTGTTGTAATGTCTATTGTTAAAAGTCATATATAGATCAAATTGAATTGAATTGAATTGAATTGAAGACCAAGCTAATTCTGGGATGTGCTCTTCTCAGTGGGGATCACTCTGGGAAGACACTCAGTGCTCTTTTTCTACTTAACCTTTTAACTAATGGCACTTGGCGATTATCACTCTGTTGTCATGGGCTTCTTTACAACACAAAACAAGGTGACTGTGAAATTACTTCACCACAAATGTTATACCCACTGAGGAACACAGACAGTCTTGGGCATTTTTAGAGCTGGAAAATGATAGATTGATAATTCAATCTAGAGAGATGTGGGCTGTCTTTCTGAGGCGCAGTGATTAAAAATAGAAGGAATATCTCTCTCCGCAAAGAAAAATAATACTTTGTGAAAATGTAAAGCTTAATCTAAATATGGAAATTGACAATATACAAGTAGGTGAAATATTTGTAGTAGCTACTTTTCCTTTTCCTACAGTTTAAAAAAACAGCCACTGTCAAAAAGTAATAAAATGTTAGAAGGTTTTTAAGGAAAAAAATAATAATAAAAATAAAAATAAAAATATATAATTATATTAGAATTATATATAATATAATTGTTAGGAATCGGTGTGATCACGCCCATTTCCGCTATGTTAGGAATCCGCGTGATCACACCGATTTCCGTTTCTTGTTTTCCTTTGCCCCGCCTTTTCCGTTTGTTTCTGTATTTATGGGTCCCCTTGTTCCAGAACTGGCGGGAATTATTGGTTTTGATAGTGGTTTTGAGTTTGGTAGTGTCTCCCTTTTGTATGGACCTTATTTCCTGTGCTGCGGCAGGATCTCCGCGACGGCCACTTACCCTGGTCGTCAGTTCAGCGTCTCGTCTCGTCGCCCCCCCACCTTCTGCACTGCGCCCCTGAGTTCCGGCTGGCATCGCACGCCTCCGTGCCTGGTCTCCGGCAGGATCTGCGGACGCCCGTATTCCCGGACGTCTCCTGCCCCAGGTCTCACGGCGAGACCCTTGTTCTTCGCATTGCTGCGCAGAGACCCACCGTGCAGCAAGCACCGCGCCTGGGCGTTCTTATACGCCGCGCCTTCGTGCTTCTACTTCCGGCAGGATCTGTTGACGACCGCATCCTCGGACGTCTTCTGCCACGGGTTTCACGGCGAGACCTTCACGCTACTCGTCAACGCCGCGCTTTCGTGCGCCGCGCTCGTCTCAACGCGCCCCACACCTCCGTGCGTGCTTCTCTGCTCCCCCTCCGGACTTCTGTGTTTCATTTTAGTCCATGCCTTGTGTCCCGTTTACCTCTGTTATGACTGTGTGCATTAAATGTTTTCCTTTTGAGTTCTGCATCAGCGTCTCCTACTTTTCCGGTCCATTCACTCCACCACACTACCTTCACCCGCCAGTTCATAACAATAATAATATATAAGGACATGTTCTTAGGCTTTATTGTTTTATTTTTCATATATATAATAAAATATACTAAACCACATAAAATGCATATTTTTAATTTTGTTTCTGAGTTTGAGATTCTTTTATGAATAATTTATTTTAAGGTGATTTTTTTTTTTTTTTGCTTTAAGGGGTTAACTGAAAGTACAATTTTAAATGAAGGTCATGCAGCTATTTTGCTGTAATTTGTGTTTGAGCATTTTGCCGGATGTTACAGTACTGATGATTCTGTCCTACATGCAGATTGAGGCCATCGGTGCTCAGAGGGAGACAATGACCCAGTGTTAATGGGAATCAGATGCTTCTTCAGGTGTGAATGAGCTGTGAATGAGGTGAGAATGAACAGGCCCAAAGACCTGCTGAGACCCTGGAACCACAGGGCACACCACTACTGCTTGTGTGCATGTGTGTGTGTAGCATGGCTCTGAAGGCTGTGTGGTATCTTCCATGGGCTGAGATTCAGATCTTAGTGAGCATGAACATCTGCTGACTAGATGCATGAGGTGCAGTATGCATGAATTCTTACAAAGATATTCATTTAAAGTAAGGTTCACAGAAATAAATGTTGTAATTTATCATATATCAGAAACACACTTGAACAATCGATCTCATATGTATATATGAGTTCTGTCCAGAAAGTAATGTGAATGAAATTCCTGCACTCTGTAGGGCTTATGCATGGAGATGGTGGTTCAAGGTCAGTTTGAGTGGGATCTCAGATAAACAGTAGGACCTGTTTCAGTTGCATTCGTGCCTTGGCAGTGCACAGACGTTTGTTTTTGTGATATCCTGCTGAAGTGCTTCATCACTGGAACAATGCAAGCAAGTTTGGAGCAATGGTACAGTTAAAGAGCATCAGAAAATCTTGGAAAGTTGAAGAAAGTTTATGGACAAGGTATCATATCCTCACCTGATTAACAAGAGATCCCAATTTCCTTATTACAGGAAATAAATCATGGGCGCTCGAGAACAATCCTGAGATAAAAAGACAAAGTGCTGAATGGCTGACATTATCACCTTGGCCAAAGAAAGCTCACATGAGCAAATAAAAAATCAAATTGTTCATCGTCTTTTTTGATTCTCAAGTGGTTGTCCATAAAGAATTCATACCAGAAGGCCAAATGGTAAATGGAACATTTTCATCACCTCTTCATGAATCCTGCTTCATGACAACTCACCGAGTCACACTTCACTGGCTGAAAAAACATTCTGGTCCTTCCACATCCATCCTATAGCCCCGACTTGTTTCCCTGTGATTTCTTCTTGTTCCCCAAGATTAAAACATGTCCTTATTCGTAAGCCATACAGAGCACAGGAAGTTAATTCTCATTACTTTCTGGACACACATCTATCACACATATATCAGCTAAAATCTCTATAAATATGTTCACACTACTCACTTCTTTTTTTTTAGTGTGGTGCAGAAGCAGCACTCTATTGTTCTTCTTAGGCTTTATTGTTTTTATCTTCATTGTTCTTGCATAAGACAATCACATATTTTTATCCCTAGGTTTGATTTTTAATATTATATTTCTTCCACCCATTTTTGGTTCCACTTCTTCTCCAACAGTTTTCAGGATATTGCCATTGTTCTGAGATCCACTCAACTATCAGCTAAATAAATCTCTATGAATATATTCATACAATGTGCTTTTGCATAGGCTTGTTCATTTGTTTTTAATTTCCCATTTTAATTGTTTTTAATTTAAAATAGAAAATGATTGGGGGGAAGTTATATGTCTCTAGTTGTATGCAGAGGATCTGCAAACAAGCTGCTAGCCACTGAAGTTACAATATGTCTGCCAGAGTCTTTGTTATCTGACTTCATGGCTAACTGTTTCCTGAAAGGTTTAAGTTTGCAGATAACAGAAGGTGCAACTTGCCTGTGAATCAATGAAAGCCTATGTTTCTATAGTTAGTTTTTTTTTCTTGTGCTTCAATGAGACAAGGCAGGTCTTGAGCACACTGGCCCACTCGTTAGGTAGCTAGCCAGCTAGCTAGTTTCTTGCTATGTGCACAATGATAATGGTGTATTTCCAGGTGAATCTGTATGCTACTTATGTTACAAACCAAAATGACAGAGACAAATGTCTGTTATTTATTAACCGAAGTGTACTGTAGTACTGTAGTGGCTAACTATGAGCAGGTATAAATGGTGTTGAATAAAACATGAGCAGATATATGAGAAAATATGAGCTAAGCATAGCATCACATGTTGCTAACTTGATAATGGCTTACAGCATCTAATGGTATGTGATGGTAGGTGTACTCATACTGAACCATTATAGTTTGGTGCATGCTGTTGTTTGGACAATACATGGCAGCCTATGTATGAAGATTGATGAACATAGTGTGGAACCAAATTTCACAAGCATGATTTCCACCTAGAAGCCTTAAGCTCTAAGGCTTTAGCAAGAGAGCAACATGCAAAGCTATGAGAAGCTCAGTGAGTAATCATGTGACTTAGCAACACTATGAAGAGGGCAAACACAGCAAATACTGGAGCTAGAAGACCAACCTGCTTCTTTAAAATCAGCTGCGTGGGAAAAATTCCAGGTTCTATGACAGCAATGGAGAGTGAGAGGAGGTTTGGATGAGGACAGCGTTCTGCCATTGTTTGCCAGTTGTAAAGTATGTGTGTCAAAACACATTGAACAAGCTAATGCATATTCGACAGACTCTGGAAAACACTGCCAAACACTGGAACTAGGTAAAAGAAACAGGAGTCTAGCTACTTAAGCAGCCTGTTGATGCATATGGAGAGGAACTCATGCCAAAATGTATTGCTTTTCCATAGTGACATGCAGAATATGTGCCAAAATGAAAAGTAAAACCACTATTACATTGTTTTTCACATGGCTTGATCTAGTTACTGAAAAAACAACAACACGACGATTAGTATTTTCAGAAGGACATGCTGAATTCTTGTCACAATTGAATACAATACACATTGAAATATTGTAATCAAGGCACAACTGTATTGCTTTCTACATATGAGGTACTTCAAAGATAAAAACCTCATTGAAATGCAATGCATATGAGATTGCATTTAAACACTAACATGACAAATAAAAAGTAAAAGATACGTTACATTGATTTAATGCTGCACAATCTCTTATCAGAAAAAGACTGAGTGTGGATTTGTATTTAAAGAATGAAATGCAGAATTTGTGTCAGAATTAAACACAAACCACCTTAAAATGCAATCAGCTCAACTGCATTGTATTCCTCTGTGAGGTGCTGTGCACATGCCAAAACAAAACACAAAGCACAGTGTATTTTGTCACAGAGCAGTGCGCTATTTGTACCACAATGAAATGTAAACACTGACCAATCAGAATCCTCACCTGAATTTGGGGCGTGGCTGAGAAACCAGTCAGACAAGATCGCTCGCGGCTGTAGAGATGCAGAGAATTTGTATTTTCACGTGGGAGTAAAAGAAGAAATAAAAATTAATTCTATAACTGACAATGCTGTTACAGACAGTGATGTGCTTTTGAAAGTTGAGTGGGTTTTACAGAACATGTCGCAGGTCCTCATAGTCAGCCATGAAGACTTCCCTGAAATGTCAAAAGTTGAACTTAGGAACATTCTGGAACAGCTTCGGGCTCTCGCAGCCCAACTGTGAGCAAGCCGGGTGAAGATACCTGTCCCACTCAGCAGTATAATTAGAAAGCCGCTCTTTTACTATGTTGTGAAAAGACATTTTCTCTGGATTAAGGTACAGTTATGAGCGATTCCTTCTGATTGGTTTCTCAGCAATGCCCCAAATTCAGTAGAGGATTCTGATTGGACAGTGGTTACATTTCATTGTGGCATGAATACTGCACTGCTCCTTGATGAAATACAATACAGTGAGCACAGTGGCTCAGTGGGTAGCACTGTTCCCTCACTGCAAGAAGGTCCTGGGATCGGTCAAGGTCCTTTCTGTATGGAGTCTGCATGTCCTCCACGTGTCTGTGTGGGTTTACTCTGGGTACTCCGGTTTCCTCCCACAGTCCAAAGACATGCAAGTTAGATGAATTGGACATGCAAAATTGCCCCATGACTGTGTTCGAAGGTTGAGCTTGTGTACAGATGAAAAACTTGTGTATTGATGTAACCTTGTGTCTGTCATTCAAATAGCCATTTCATGCAGAAATGACATTAAAAACCAACCAACAAACAACCTTGATGTAATACATTCACAGAGCCACACAGAGGAATACTGAAACAGTTGCTGTTTACATTTCTTTCTACAAATCATAATACTGGTATGTGATAAAAACTGATAATGACCAAGTAGCGCTATATGCAGTGAATATCTAATATAATACCACATAGTGCTATTAGTTCTATGGAAATAAAAGATGCTTTTTAGTTTCATAGCCAATTGTGACCCATTGCTTTTCTATCAGCCACACATATAAATATGAACTATGCAAAAATCTTTGTTCTCTATTTCCATTTTACTGCTTTTTAATACATTGCAGGCTGGAACAACTACCTCAGGGCAGACTATGACCCTAAGTGAAACAAATTGTAACTTGCACCATTGGCTGTTCTACCAACCAAACTTGTACCAAACCAAAGCATGGTGTGAACCAAACCCTGACTTCTGTGTACCATTACATTTACATTTACATTTACATTTATGGCATTTAGCAGACGCTCTTATCCAGAGCGACTTACAAGAGTGCTTAGT
>JAOTRJ010000019.1:16716462-16730288 GCA_028564905.1 Leptodoras praelongus
CGACTCCGCTGTTCGGACACTCAGGGGGAGTTCATTCCACCACCTTGGTGCCAGAACAGAGAAAAGTCTGGATGCTTTACCCATTACCCTTCTTAGTGCTGCAGAGAATTAGCTATTAACAATAGCAATGGCATCTGCTACAGCAAAGATGTAGCTAATCTCAACAAGTTGCTGTTGCTTCTAAATGTCACAATTGAATTCCACAGTAAGTAGCTTCAATTAAGTTAGCTACATTTTCTTTGTACCTTGCTGTGTTGCTACCTACATTATCAGAAGGGTGTTTGACTGTTGGTTAGCCATTTTAAATCAAGTGTAGCTTGTAGCTTGACAATTACAAGTTACAATTACAAGTTAGCTTCCTCAAAACTAAATAATAGACATTTTTCACAAAATAAAACATCTTATAACAAAATGCCATTAGTTCCTTGATACTATAACTAAACTTGATTCTAGGGCTTTTGGCAAACTTATGTTACTTAGCAGATGGCTAACGCATATTACCCAGAGTCCTATAGCAGTACATCAGTATCTATATCAAAATCTGCTGGATGTGCAGACATTTCTCTCCAGCATTACACTGAATTTGCTGCTGGTGCATCATTATGCCAAGCTGGAGTGTTTCTGCACAGGATCTATATATCTGCTCGAGGGGAGCCCAAAGCAAGAGCCAGAGACAAGATCTGCTTGGATGGCAGATGAATGAGCCGTTTCACTGCAGATGATGGAATGGAGCAGTCTTGAAAAAAAAAATGCTGCAAACACACAGCATGGCTGTACTTCATAAATGTCTAGAAAATTGGAGAATTTAGGACTTTTAAGCAGAACAAAAGAGGAGCAGTTTAATACTGTCATGCTACTGTTCTGATATAGTTTTAGTTACTATTTGAATCTGGTATCTACTGTGTTTAAAGAAATTGTTATAGTTTCTCGGTTACAAATCAATAAAAACAGATATGTTCCGTTATTTGCTTATGATCACATTTTGGCCATTGCCACTAACAGGACATTTAGGAATGTTTACACATTACCATAGTATGAATGATAGAGCTTAGAAACGGTTTAGTACTTTGATAGATATTTTAATTTCCTCAAGTGGTGCACAGAAGAGGAAAAGAAGCCAATTCATTATAATAGCTGAATTATGGTTTCACCTATGTAGGTCACTCGAATTAATTGCACAAAGGTTACTGAATTATTAAAGATAATTGGGATACCTACTTGGGAAAGGCTGAATCAAACCCCTCCATTAAGTAAAAAATTGAGATCCTTAAACCACACATATTTTGGAGGATTTATAATAAGTGGAACTTGAAGAAGTCACTGGAAATGGATCTCTGCGTAAAACACATGATGTTAGTCAGGCCTGAGCTTCTGAGAAACATTATAATAAAGAGGACATGGTCTGATGGTAGGAAACTATCAAGATGGAGTCAGTCTTATCCAGCTACATCAGCTACATCATGTTTTTTATATAAACAGTAAAGTAAGACTAATAAATTGTAGTCAGTTGATTATTTTATTCAATCTACTTTATTCAATAATGTTTAAACCTGAGACTGTATGAAAATGTATATAACTGTTTTTGAGAATGTATGTAACTGAATATTTGTTGATATTATATGGAATTATCATTGTAACTAACATATAAATTGATCCAAATAGGGTCATGATCAGAGCAAAATCAAATGTCCAAAATTTCTTCAGCAGCTTCCTTTATGTTTGAAGTATAATTTGAGTGTAGATCTAGCATACAAATTAGTAACTCCACAGTAATCTCCACCACTAAGAAGTCTAGTTCCAAATTGTTTCAACATGAAATGATTAAATAGTATTTGAGAATAAATAATATCATTCATTCATTTTCTTAACCACTTCACGGGAGAGCAGGTGCCTAGCCGGCAGCATAGGACACAAGGCAGGAACAACCCTAGACAGGGCGCCAATCCATCGTAGGGCACACAAACACTCACACACTTTAAATACACCAATAAACCTAACGTGCATGTCTTTGGACTGTGGGAGGAAACTGGAGTACCCGGAGTAAACCCATGCAGGCATGGGGAGAACATGCAGACTCCACACAGAAAGGACCCAGACCGCCCCACCCGGGGTTTGAACCCGGGACCTTCTTGATGTGAGTAGGACAGTGTTACCTGCCGAGCCACCGTGTCACCCAGAATAACAAACAATTCCTCCTTTTTCTTTTACAAATTTCTACAAATTTTACACTGTCTTGAGTTAAAGTGTCTTCCTGCAGTTTCATGAACAATATACACCCCCCTGTCCATTTTCGGAACAACTGTACACAATTTGCATGACTTATCCAAACAATCATGTGTCTTACTCTAACTGCAGAGTTAAAGGATGGAAGAACATTGCCAGGTCTTTTTACAGTCACCAATTGTTCAGTTTGTTAGCTTGTGCTCACTGTAGCCTTAGATTCCTGTCTTTGGTGGAGAGTAATGGAACTCAGTGTGTTTATTGTAACTCGCTAAGGCAGGTTGAAGGATGCAAATGCAGGTTTCAAGATCAAGGCAAACAGATCAAGGCAAACAGATTCAAAACAGTAATAAGTGTCATAGTCAGGTATAAGTCAGGTGATCTTCAAACAAGGTACTAGCTGTAAGGCTGAAGGCAGAAACAAAGAAAACAGTCAATGGTCAAAATGCTAGAAACTGTCAGAAAATCAGGGATAAGTAAACACAAAGTTGGCATGTGATACTTTGCAAATGTGTGCTGGAAACTGAGGAACATAAATACTGAGGGAGATGGAAATAAAGACTCAGTGCTGGCTGTGGCCATCTTGTATGGTTGGATTCTGGGAGGTGTAGTGCGTGACCTTGTAGTCTACCTCTGGGTCTGGGAGCTTTGTGGGGTAACAGGATGTCACTCCAGGAGTCGTGAATCCAGCAATGATTTTATGTCATTTTTACGAGTGGCTGTCCGTTGATCTCCAGGGGACTTTAGTAAGGAGATGTTAGTCAGCTATGTTGTGGCAAGGTGAGCTTATAGGTCACTTGGGTTCTCATATGCCATATCATTCTTTCTACACCTGTTCAGTTCTGTGGATCTTTTGTTGACTGCAGGAGCAATGATGAACAATGTGGGCAAGGTGTCTCATGGATATAGCTGAAGCTGGTAGCCTAGAACACACTGGAAGGGAGACAGCTTGGTACAGGGATGTCGCGAGATGAGAACAGGGTTGTTGAGGAATGGACATGATGTACCTATACACTTCTGAGTACATCATGAACTTGTCTTTATGTAACTCATATGTTCATTGGGTGCTTGGGTGTCCAGAGCCAGGTGCTATGTGGGCCCAATTATCAATTTGCCTCTTAGGAGGGTGGCACAAACCTAAGGTGAGCCAGACAAGTTGAGGGTGTTCTAGGAGCAGGGGCTTGGCTGATCTTCCATTCAATGTCACATTAAATTTTTTGGATGAAGTAGGATGGAGGCAAGATGGTTTGTAGTCCTGAGTGGGGCCTGTGGTCAGGAAAATTTGTGACAAACAGTTTTTGTAATCTTGGAGGCTAGGTGGGACATTATGGTAAACTGAAACAGGTAAAGAATAGGGCCTGTGAACGAGCCCATCAAGGTCACTTTGCCGTCTTAAGATACTGGCAGTTTTTATGGTCCATAAATTTTACAAAAGACATTTGGCACTCTCCAACAAATGATGCCATTCCTCGAGAGCTAACTTGATAGACAGGAGTTCTCAATCACCCATGTCATACTTACATTCAGCATGAATTATTTTGCATGAAAAAATGCTATGGGGTGTAGCTGTTCCTTCTCTCGGAGTCTCTAGGACAAGACAGCCCTCACTCCAACATCTGAGTCATCCACCTCGATAAGGAAAAGCTGACTAGGGTCAGGATGCTTAAGCACTGGGCCTGTCATGAACACTTTTTTTCAGTTTCTCGTATGTGTGGGTTACTGTTGGGGTCAATAACAGTTTTCTAGCAGCTTTCTGTAGCAGTGAAGTGAGATG
The DNA here is from genome assembly GCA_028564905.1 of Leptodoras praelongus. Lineage (NCBI taxonomy): Eukaryota > Metazoa > Chordata > Actinopteri > Siluriformes > Doradidae > Leptodoras > Leptodoras praelongus. The sequence continues at coordinate 16,720,457 of JAOTRJ010000019.1, forward strand.
GCTGGCTATTGAGCTGAATGACCAGATAAAGAATTGGTGAAAGTTTGGGAATCCCAAAAGTTTTTGGAGCTTGTTAATGCTTTGTGGCTTTAGCCATTCAGTGACAGCTCTGACCTTAGCTTCTTCCATAGCAACCCCCTCTGGGCCAATGATGTCCTCCTGGAAAGCAATTCTAGAGGCACAGAAGACATATTTCTCTCCTTTTATGTACTATTGGAGCTTTCACAGTCGGCTCAGCACCTGCCTGATGGGCAGGCCTTGGTGGGGGAATAGATTAAGATGGTGATATAGGCAAAGGCACACTTCTCCAACATATCACATAGCATGTCATTTATGAGGCACTGGAAATATGCTAGGGGCTGAAGGTAACCCTATATTCATAGTGCCCAGATGAGGTACTGAAGACCACACCAAATTATACGCAATGTGTGGATCCAATTTTGTGAAAATCTTGGCTTGTCTCAACTGTTCAAGGGCTGATGGGACCAGTGGGAGTGGATGTGGGTACTTGACTGTTATCATGTTCAAACACCTATAATCAATGCCAGGATTGTTCTGTGAATGTGGGATAGGAAATAAGTGCCTCACCATGAACTGACATGTATTAGCCTCACCGGAGTGCTACGGTATGGTGATTAGTGAGCATGGGCTAGGAATGGTGATCCATGATGTGGAGATCTTAGGGTCCATTGAGTTGGCTTAGGGGCTGAGTTGGTTCACTTGAGCATCCAGGTTTGATAGGAATTGTTGTTGTGCAGTCATAATCCTGCCTCCTTCATGGCTTCAAAGCTTGCTGCATCCATGGGGTGAAGTATCCTGCAATGACTTGTAAATGCAGGCTGGAGGATGCAAATGTAGGTTTATTAAAAACAATGTAGATAAAGAAAAACAAATTCATAATGGTAATCAATAAATGGGGTCAGAGTCAAATGTATGTATGTCAGGCGATCTTCAAACTGGGAGTGAACCTGAAGGCAGAAACAAAGAAAACAGATAATGGTCAAAACACTAGAAACTCTGTCAGAAAATGAAGGCTGAGTAAACACAAGGCTGGTGTGTGATACTTCTCAAAAGTGTGCTGAAAACTGAGGAACTTAAATACTGTGGGAGACAGAGAAACAAATGGGAAACAGGTGCAAGCAATTAACAAAACATACTAATACTCAGGGGACTGAGAATGGGTGGCCGCCAGCGATTCTGGGAGGTGCAGTACCGTACCCTATTGGCAATGCGGGGAAATGATGGGGGCATGTTCCTAACATTTATTTTTTTCTGTAGCCCAACCATCTCAAAATATGTTTTTTTTTATCACTAAGTAAGCTTAAAGTTAGTTTCATTAATATAAAAGCATGAAAATTCTTAGTAATATGGAAATGTAAATTTCATATCCCAATAATCATTCAATTCAGTAACATGTACAGATGACATTTTATTTGCAGAGACAAAAGCACCCTATATTACTAAAATGATCATTTGTAATTTAGAACAGATAAAAAAAAAATATATAATCACACTCCCCTTGAGGGGTAGCAGGTTAAATTGAGTTGAAAATGAGATTTTAGCAGTCCCCCGTATAATAGCAGCAAGCAGAATTTTGGTGCTGTTCTTCGTTAATGGAGTGAGAGCACTAGAGGATTTGGTGTTAGAGAGTGGAGCAGATGGAAAGCAGCGTCTCCTACATGATCAGACATGAAGTCAATTAGATGTGTGAGGAGAGAGGAGAAGCATATACATGGAGGGGACGGAGAAGGGGCCTTAGGCGGCACATGAAGGTCAGCACTAAAATGGAGGTCAGTCGAGGGAAACAAAACAAGACTGAGGATGCAAAGACTGTCACAACTTTAGGGCAGGGGATGGCAGGAAAGTGTGAAGTGGCTCAGAACTGGATCATAGTTGCATGAGGTTGAACTGCAGTGTATGAAGCAGAGATGTCCGTTTCACTAAAATGACTCATTGTAAGTGACAGATTCTGACAAGTCCTATTTAATCTCTCATATTAGATGAGAATAAAGGTGTTAAACACATTTTATATTACATTTCTCTTAACTGCCATTATTTACTGCATTAATACACTACAAATAATATATAAAAGTTAATATTGACCATTGTTTAATAAATGCATTAATTACTAATGCCCTTGTTGTTGCATTAACCGGGCTGAGGTTCAAAGGTTTAAAGCATTACTTATAAATGCTGTGTTATTAACAAGCTAATAGGTGAACTGTACCACTAATAAACCATATAAGCCAATGTTAACAAAACAATTACCAACTATATTATTGCTATTTGTTTAAAAGTTAACTAAATTAACTGGAGGTTTATTATTAAAGGTAAGTCTATAAAAATTAGGACAAATTGAATAACAATTATTGTTGGGGATTCTATCTCCATTTGGTGGTTGTAAGTTTTGAAGCGCAGTTTATCTACACTAATTAAGGCATTAGTTCTTACTGTTGGTTGTGGACATTTAGTCATAAATGGAGTAAACATTACTTAATTCAAACATACTTGCTAATGGCTTAATGGTGTTACTGATGAACAACTGTTGTTTCCATAGGCCACTAATTATTGTACAACTTAATTGTCTTAATGATAAATATATGAATCTTGCTCAGAATTGCATAGCTGCTTAAATAGATTAACTGAGTAAAATGTTTTAACTGTTCCTTGATAGTTTAATGCAACACACAGCACATACTTTAAACTAATACTAAGAATGACTACTGCTCATCAGTTTTAGCTAATGAACAGAGCCATGAGCATGCAGCTTTGTAAATCTTTCTCTCTCTCTGTCTGTGTGCTGGTCTGGTCTTTTAAGTCTGTCCCCAGAGGAAAGCCATTTGCCTGCATTACATTGTTAGTGCGCTTGTTAATAATACATTGATGAAGAGAGGCTTCTGTATATTAGGTGGCAGCCCCTCTGATAATAGGGCCCTGGAAGGAGGCCAGAGATCTGGCGCTTCTCTAAAATCTAACCTGGGGTTAAATAAGCTTTTGTTATAGAGAAAGAGGGAGAGAAAGAAATAAAGAAAGAGTGTCTGGGTGTGAGTGCCCCCTCCCCACCTCCATACCCCATGCCCTGGGAGATGTAAATGACTTTCGTTGCAGACACACAAGTGCAAATATGAAAAAAAAGAGAAAATAGCGGTCAGAAGAATGAGAGGCTGTGTTTCATTTCACGCCTTGCTCCTGGATGCCTGCATTGACGAAACTATATGAGCAGTTGTTAACGAAATCAAAAGCCCAGCTATTATTGCTGCATCAGAAATGCAATCGGTCAAGAGACAGCAGAAGTGCTTAGGCATGCTCACATTTTTTTTGTCTTGCCTAGAAGACAATGCAATACAAGACACAATATACCACTGATGTAACCAGGCAAAACTCAAAAGTCATTACCAGAAGCCCAGTCAGAACAGCTTGGTGTAAATATTTTAAGCGCCCTCCATTATTTTGGACAGAACTGCACTTGTAAGGGGTTTAGAAGAAGAAGCCTTTATTTGTCACATATACATTATTGCACAGTGAAATTCCTTTCTTTGCATATCCCAGATTTGCTCCTGTTTATCTGTTTTTCTAATATCACTCTTATTATAAATGTCACAAGTACACATTTACCGAGGCAGGTTATCTCAACTTTACTGTCAAAATACATTACAGAATTGCAAAATGAAATATAGTCATTTCAGATTCTTGTGTTGTGCTGGGGGGTGACACGGTGGCTCGGTGGGTAGCACCGTTGCCTCACAGCAAGAAGTTCCTGGGTTCGATCCCCGGGTGGGGCGGTCTGGGTCCTTTCTGTGTGGAGTCTGCATGTCCTCCCCGTGTCTGTGTGGGTTTACTCTGGGTTCTCCGGTTTCCTCCCACAGTCCAAAGACATGCACGTTAGGTTGATTGGTGTCTCTGAGTGGCCCGAGTGTCTGTGTGTATGTGTGTGTGTGTGTGTGTGTGTGTGTGTGCCCTACAATGGATTGGCGCCCTGTTTAGGGTTGTTCCTGCCTTGCGCCCTATGCTGCCAGCTAGGCACCGGCTCTCCCGTGACCCTGAAATGGAATAAGCGGTTAAGAAAATGAATGAATGAATAAATGACTTACACTCTGTGGCATACTTATACAAACATATGAACAATTTTCTGTAATATTAGTTGTATTAGCATTTGTGTAATATACTGAGTATTTTCACAATTTTACCAAAAGTCAATGTACAATGTACAAGTGTTATTATTACCGATTACACAATGTCCAAACATCCAGCCGTGAGTCAAACCCTTAAATTTTTAGCATTTTAATCACTGACACATATTATTTTTTCAGTAACTACAATGAAAAGTATGAAGTATATGTTGTTATGAGAGTGAGGAATGTAAGTCTTGTTCTACTGGTGGGTCTTGGGTGTTTAAATCATTAAATATCTTATGTAGAGCCCCAACAGGGGTTCGCTGGATTTTCTTTAATCTCAAAATCTACTGATTGGTAATTAGCATCTTGCAATGACATTGATCATTTGGTGATGCAGTTTTCTACATCACTTTACTCAGATGCCCACCTCTTATTTTATCCCTCCAAAGTTTTGGAATATTTGACTGTCAAATGCATGAACCTCATGCACACATTGGTAAATTTAGCCCTGAATGAAAATCCTGAATGCTTGCCAGAGATGCCCACTCCCTGTAACAGTTGCCAAGCCACCTTGTAGAGGACGAAGTTAGTAAAGGGTCTATTTCAATGATAATAATAATAAAAACTACTTCATTAGTAAGTCTATTGGTTAACACTCAACATAAACAGTTTACAGAATGCATTAGATACCAGAAGGAATATAGAAATAAAGTCAAACTAATTCAGTTAAGTCAGAGCCAATGCTTCTTAAGTCTAAAAGTAAAAGTAAAAGCACCAGATGTTTTCAGATTTGCCTTTTCTGCTCATATAAACATGATGAAAGTGCCACTTGAGAATTTCCCTCTCAAATGTAACTTCCGAAAAGATCTTCAATTCATTAAGTATGAGTTCTCGAAGAGCTGCTGAATGAAAGGCAATGGGATAGTCCTTCTGCTTTTATCCCTGATGTTAAAGAAAATTATGAGGATCTTCAGCCAAGGTCTTTTGGATAAGTGAATAAATTAATTTTTTTTAAAGAATCACAGCATCTTTTGTACTTGAAACCTACTGGGATAGAGACGTTTTTTTTCTCTGAGCTTTACTTCACATCATCCCCTGTCTGCCTGTCTCCAAACTGGGGTTCATGAAGAGGAATAGGCCTCAAACCCTCAGCAGGCCTTTAAGTTGATTTATTTATCAAGCCTCACTGTCTCTCTGTCTGTCTGCTCTTGCATGAAGGATGCCCAGGGGTGGCTCTGCATGGTATTGTAGGCCCCTCTACACACATTTTCACACACACGTGGTGCCGTGGCATCAGAGCTGCTGCCCACTATTGGCTTTCATCAGTCTGGCTCTTGAACATTCTCACTTATAAATGTTGAGCTTCTCTTCCAAGGCACACAAAATGCAACCAGACCATTACTTATCCAGCTCCAGCCTGCTTTTGTTACTCTTACAGTGCAGTCTGTGGCAGGAGTATCTTGCACCTCCTATCCATATGTCTGCAGCTGTTCGTCTTTACCTAGGGAGGGCACGCTGTCAGCTCGCTAAGGCTGTGTTCAAACACACCTCTGAAACACACACAGAGCCAGGGTGGATTTCCCTGTTGACCTGGTGTTTCAGGTCTGTATTATGAGGGAGATAGATGAAATCATAAGCTCTGGAAAGGAGCGGGCCACTACGGATTAGCCAACCCACAGATCCTTGTGGAAGCTCCATTTTCTCAGCTCAAGTGATTCGGAAACTCAAAAAATCCTTTTGTTGTTGCTTCCAAAATGAACTGATAATAGAATTTTTTTTTCTGTTTGTTTTTTTTTCCATGTCCCTTATCTCTATCTCTGTCTTGTTTCCAACATGTTTACAAATGCAGAGATGAACTTATAAAAAGAACAGCTGGCTTTTGTGCATAGTTGAGAAACTGCCAGTCTATTATAAATGATGATCTGTAAATCTGCCAAAACACCTTCTGCTTGTGCCATAAGCCCTCCTTTGATTCAGCCATACAATGGATATTACTGCTATACTCCATTGCCAGAATATAGAGAGAGTAGCTCAGATGTATTCATGTCATATCTCTACAAATATATTGGTATAAGTAAGACAAGACGTGAGCCAGGTGTCCCTTTGCCTGTACATGGCATATACAGTATAATGATATAAGAATGATTCGCAGACAAACTGTGAGACAACAAGGCTCAGTATATGCAGGAACGTAAAACATAACACTTGATATGAATGACATGTGATACTGAGAAAATATGATGTGTTGATGTTGGGCATGTTGTTTTCTGAATATTAATAGACTTTTTTTAGCATGTTTGATAATGACTGTGTGATACCACACATCTGCCTTCAGGGAGGTTTTATTGTGCAGCTGTTTTTTTCAATTAAATTACCATGCTTCCTTATTTACACACAATTATCTGTATTTAGCATGTGAGGCATATAAAACTTACTAATGTTGTTTGTACTGAAGGGTGTAGGTTTCATACACAGCTCCACTGAACATTTACATTCACATTGCAAGTCCTGTACTGTGATTGTGAACTGTATATGTGGGATGTGTGTGAGTGCCTGTATTTACTACAACCACGCTGAGAATGTTTCATTGTGTGTTTCATTCAGCTTGTCTGTGTTTGCCATGTAAAATTACACTTTCTAGTTTGAAACAGTTTCTACAGTACAGGACATGGCAAATGATATTTTTCAGGAATATTTGATCAAACTGACTCTCTTGCCCAGTCATTTGATTGAATTGGATATACACAGTGTTCAGAAATTGTAATGGTAGAGCATCATGTAAAAGTTTGCATTAACCTGTATGCTGCCACCATTCTTCCACAAAGAGTGTGAAACCAGCTTTTCACACGGTTTCACAAGCCAAAACTGTCAGTGTGACATTGCATTTTGGTTATTTATGTATTATTTATATATTTTATGTCATCATGGTAGCTCATACACCAAATATAGCTTGGTTTGTATATATGTATGTCTGAACTGTCTTTGCTATTATAATAGGTATTACTGGCCTTAGTTAGTAGTAGTAGCCTTAGGATTTTTTTTAAATATTACCTGGACACTGCACTGCAACGTGGACTGTAAACATATTTGTTCTCTTCCTGCCTTTCCTGCCCTCCCTATTTAATTGGTAAGACTCTTAGGAGAGCTCCTAATTACCCATCTGGTGCAGATAGCATGACTGGCTTGTGCTGTTTCCATCCTGGAGTTACGATCTGACTGATATCATAGTGACTCAGTACTCGTCCTTGTCACAGTCAGCCATTTTTCTGTTTGGCCTTCCTTCTGTTTACCTGCCAGTTCTCTTCTCTGGTGTCAGAACAACATTTGAACCTCAGCCAGAGACCAGCAGGTGGAATGCACTTTTTAATTGCCCCCTTTCTGTCCTATTCACCTTTTGTAGCCTTCAAACTGAGACAGTAAACAAATCATTTCAGTTCTCTTAGCTTTCTGTCTGAAAGGTTGCTGAATCGTATATATATTATCAGTAGCATTGGGTTTACAGCTGATATTAATTTATGGTTCTTAGCTTTTTTAGGAGAGAGATTTAACATCTGTTTGTGCGGTGAATATACACTGTAACATACCTACAAACTGACATATCGTTTGTTTCCATAAAGTACAGATCTGTGCGTCCTATATAAGACAATGTAATATAATAAGACATGCAGCTTAGTCAACCACTTTTTAAACAATTCATCATGAAATAAATAAATACATAAATAAATAAAGTGCTCAAAGTGAATTTTGGACAAAGTAAATGCTTTGCTAGGATCCAGATTTGCATTTTAGCTGTTTATTCTATGCCTAGGGATAAGGGTTAATATTTCTTTGGAGCAGAGAGATGGAAAAAGAAGTGTGTTGGAATGCCTCTGAAAGTAATTACTGCATGTGAATCCTTGATAATCCAATCCACAGCATGCATGGTACTCATTAAACAGAATCGTGCTAATCTCTTGTTAGCCACTAAATGAGGACATCTGAGTTATCAAAACAATGAACTCTAAGTTTTAGCTTCAAAATCAATGACTAAATCAGTTTTGTTCGTGCTGTTGCACGAACATGACTGGACTAATAGGATCTTAAAGCCAAATAATCATTAGAAAATGAGAAATAGGATTGCAGTGGATTGCGGTGTAGCAGTGCTACATGCTTATTATTTTGGCCATTATTGCTTTGACCCATGTTTTTCAGTAAGGAGGGTCTCCCTTGAGCCTGCCAGACTATGAGGGAGGGAATGCACCTCTTCCTCTGGTCTTTACATAAAATCTGCTTGATTTTAATGAGGCTTGGGAGACCCCCTGTGATGGGGAGCCCGAGAAGACAGTGAGAGCCTTAGGGCCTGAGTGAGAAAGTGATGGGAATGTTTTGGAGTGGCTATTATATATTATACTATCTCCTCACACTCCTTCCTTAAGGCCATAGTAATATTTAATTAAGCAGGTTTATGCATCTGTCAGTGGTCCTGATCAGCATATGTCAGTCATTTAAAAAAAATAAAAAATATTAAGAACAAAAGCTGAATACCAAGGTAGACAGCATTTTTTTTCATTAAGGTAATCAACGTGAACTCAGCCAAAAGTGCTATGCCCATGATTAGCTAATGCCACTGTGATTGAATGAGGAGAATATAACCAAATTAGCTTTTTGAAACTGCCATATTCTGAGAATTACCATTCCTTGAATGGGCACATGCTTGGATTTTATTCTCCCACGTGTGTTATAAGAAGAGATATAAATGAATTCAGGCTAGTTCTTGATATATTTAACATCAACTGCTATTGATCAAGGTGACCCTATTGATTATATGGAATTCTCTTTGTATTTGCCTCTATACACTAATTGGCCCCATTATAACTGATTTAAAAGTGTGTCATTAGCATATTGACAGGGATTTTATAGTATGACACCACTGTAGTATTTCCTGTTTCCTACGTATGTTACCCTGATTATGTGCTGATTGAGTTCTGGTGTCTTTGCACCTCCCTGCTTAAGAGTTATTGTATTTGTTGAGCATCCCTTGCACACACACACACACACACACACACACACACACACACACACATTTATGATGGGGTACCCTGGAGAGAAGAAAATCTAATCAGAATCAGAGCTTCCTGTGAGGAGGCAACAGGATGACACTCACTATTTTCCTCACATTAAAATATGGTATCCAGTGATGCTACTTATAGTAATAGTGTTAAAACGTTTGCCTTTTTAATTTGATTTCAAAACTGTCTAACCAGCAGGCCTCAGTTACCATGCACAGGTTTCAGAATTAATTGGTGCTCATGCAGGATATGATATCCAGAGTCGAAGTCTAATTAGTATTGAATACAAAGTTATTACCATTATCAAGAACATGTCTATCTGAATATCCTGTTCATACATATTTTCATTACTTCTTCTGGCTTTATATCACAAGCCCTTATTCCGGGGTAATAATCAGTGTAACTATGAAGTACCACAAATTACTAGCTACATACAGCTAATGATTATATGTACCCCATTTCCAGACAATTTGGGGCATTTACTGAAAATGCAATAAAATCTAAAACCTGTCATTTGTTACATCACTTGAACTTGACTGATAAAGTGAAAAGAAAACATTTTCAGTGACAAAGCTAATTGTATGTAGCAAATATACAGTACAGGCCAAAGGTTTGGACACACCTTCTCATTCAATGCGTTTTCTTTATTTTCATGACTATTTACATTGT
>JAOTRJ010000019.1:16840038-16860795 GCA_028564905.1 Leptodoras praelongus
GCCCCACCCGGGGATCGAACCCAGGTCCTTCTTGCTGTGAGGCGACAGCGCTATCCACTGCGCCACCGTGCCGCCCCTGATTTGAAATGTAAGAATATTTATTTATATGCAAAACTACTATTTCTTGGTTTGCTTCCTGTCAGCACTGTGTATGTCAGATATAAACCCCATTTCCAGAAAAGTTGGAACACTTTCTAAAAATGCATTAAAAACTGAACTCTGTACTGTGTTCATTCACTCAAACCTTTATTTAACAGATAAATTGAGAAAAAAAAGATTTTCAGTATTTCCAATGACTAAATCAATTCTATTTGTTAAATTTAAACAAATTTAGAAATTGATGGCTTTAACAGCAGTTTAGCAGTTTAACTGGTAACAGATGAGGTCATCAAGACTGGGTATAAAAGGAGCATCCACCAACAGTAGTCTTTTCAAGCAAGGATGGGTCATGGTTCACCACTTTGTGCCAAACTGTGTGCGTGACTTGTCAGTCAGTTCAAATACAATGTTTCTCAGCACAGGATTGCATAGAATTTTTAGGTGCCAAAGAGGAAAGAGTGTTACCAATGAAAAGGGTAAAAACCAGCATCTGTGATGGCATAGGGGTGCATCAGTGCCCATGGTATGGGTGATGTGAAGATACAAAAGATGCAGAGGTTCATATTGGTATTTTAGAGAAACATAAGCTTCCATCAAGACAACATCTTTTCTCAGGAACTCCATGTCTATTTCAGCAGGACAATTCCAGGCCTTACAACAGTGTGTCTTGACAGTCCAGATCTGTCTCCTATTGAAAATGTATGGTGCGTCATGAAGAGGAGAATCAGAGAACCGTGACCACCGACTGTTGAGCAGCTCAAGTCTTGTACACAGCAAGCATGAGCAAAAAATCCACTTGCAAAACTGCAACAAAATTAAATTCCCAAACTATTAGAAAGTAGTATGATTTAAACAGTAGTAAACATTCCCCTATCCCAAGTTTTTTAGTGTGTTGCAGAAATTGGCTTCAAAATTTTTTATATTTAACAAATAGAATTAAGTCCTTTTGTCTGTTAAATAAAGCTTGAAATTAATTAACAAGTCTAAAACAATCAACAAACAATATATCCAAGAATGTTTGAGTAAGCACAAAACAGGAATCTAGCATGGTCAAAAACAGGATAGCAAATCAGGAGGCAAACATACTGTAGCTTGGTACATCAGGCATGAGGACACTAAGTGCTATTTTGCAAAGTATGTATGTGAGAGAATCTTGCAGGTGATTAGGAGCAGGTGTGTCAAATTAGTATTCAGGCAAGTGGGACCAGGAAGTGGTGTCATGTCATGCGGGGTGGCGATGTTAGAAGGCCGCAAAGGCTGAAGGTGGAGAGAAGCTAACAGAAACGTAACAAACTTCAATCAGTACATACATCTGATACTCGTTCATACAGCCACAGACTAACAGTACTATCTAAAAAAATAACTCAGTTCTGTCCAGCTAGCCACTTATTTAAAGTGTATTATTAAAAGTGAATTACTTTAAAAACAATTTACATCCTGTAAGTGAGCTGTGTCCAGTTTTATCTGTTGATTTAAGGCTCGTACATATTACATGATTTGCAAAGTCGTCAGATCGCTGTACTCTTCAGACTACACAAGTTGCTTTCTTGTAATTGTGAATTTTTAAGTTGTTGTTGTTTGCACACTGCATGACTGATCCAGATCAGTGCTAGGGGGTCACACATTACACGATCTATCACCAGGAGGAATCACAGATCAATTTGTCCGGTCTACAAACTATGTTTTGTCAAAAAACACACGTGAGAAGGGGGATGAAGTGATACCATAAGTTTTTTCCTTCCAAAAAATGGACATCAATCCATCATAAGTGCTCCAAGTTTTTGTGCACTGATGTTAAAAAAAACAATAACTGAAAACTTTGAACATAGTCACTCCCAAATCAACTATACAGTGTTTCAGAAAATCCTCTCTGCTTAAACTTGATTTCAGGAAGTTGTGGTCCTTGTTGAAATGGTATATCAACAACAATAAAATATGGATTACACCAAAAGTATCTGGACACCTGCCCAGGGTTTCCCTTCACTCTAGTGTTTTCAACACTTTTCACATTACAGGATTTGGACTCGCTGACAGGTCAAGATATTTAGCAAGCTAGATATTTTTGGGACTTTGCAAGCCTCTTGGATGAAGAGCTGATTTTCGAGTTCTGACCACATTCCAATTTGCCTCCAAGTTGGAGCGACCTCCAATCTGTCAACTAGTAGAGAATCATGGGTAAAATCATGTAGTGTGAACTTGGCATTAAGCACTGTCTACAAGGTTTTTTTTTAATAAGAAAGAAGACATTTTCTGCCATTGTAACATAGGAAATTACATGCTTCGCATATGAACATGCAATTTTCACTTGTTGAAATTGCAATTTTCAGACATGATCTGTATATTCTCACATACAGTTTCAGACCATTTACCCATGATTGCCTCATAGTGTGTGGCATAGTGTGTATGATCTGGCTGAACTTTTTAAGTGGCAGTTTGTGCCCAAAATGCATGTATAACTGGTTTTCCACATGTCATTTCATTGTGTGAAACTGTACTTTGCAGAGACAGGAATGGATGGATATATAGGTTTCCCTCTTGAACTAAAGGAAGAAGAATACTGTCATGACTGAACAAAATTATGCGTTTAAAACTTATATTTAGTCATGCAAAATTCCCTTAAAAATAGTTCAGTTAATTTATCAATTTCAAAAAGCTGTTTGGGGTGGGGGCAGGGGGTTTGGGATTAAGGGGCTTCTGAGTGTTGCAACTCTCTGGGTTGGAAGGATGGTATTCTCTTTGTCAGTGAGAGCACTGGAAGCCAATTACAGCAGTTTGTTAGCTAAATATTACTTGCAAAATTTTATGTAATAGAAAAACATATGGAGATGTGAAGTATAGGCAACAGCCAAAAATGACAAAGTAGCCGGTTCCAATTTGCAACATCTAGTACATGCACATATTTAATATTGGAAGGTATCTGTTGCTTAACATGTGCCTAATAATTTTGCATAGTATTGTACTGTATGTTCATAAACAGTTTCTCTTGTGAGAGTAATAACATTTTTTCTGTTTGATACACAGCAAGTTAGGATGCAGCCAGCATTTGTACAGACCTCTATTTCGTTTATGAACCAATTTGTATTTAGTTTTACTAGCTCCACAAGATATATATTTCAAGATAATATATTAATGCAAATGTTTCCTGTGGTGCTGTAATGGATCTGTATATTACATGCATTCTGAACTCATCTGTTTGTGGGAAAATCAATTCTTTAGTCCGGTGCAATGAGGTCCCTGCATGAACGCATTCCATCAGATAACGCTTTCTCGTTTACACCAGCTAACTGATCCAGATTGCTCTCAGATAGGTTTCATTTGGGGTTTGTAAGGGGTGCAAACAGATTAGTGCAAACTAAGCTTGTGATCTCTGTTTTGAAAAGGCGGTGCGAGCTACAAAGATCTTAAGGCCCTAAAGAGAGCAGTGAGAAAGACACAATCTCAAGACAATGAGATGCAATTGGAGCTCAGATTGAACTGTGTCTGAGACACACAAAGGCAGAAGCACGAAATTAAAATGCATCTTAAAGAAAATAGCTTATGCTGTCTTGAAAAAACATTCATTCTAAATGATTTTGATGAATAAGCATTTCAACATTAACACTCAAACAGCTTGCTATTGGAAACAAAAGCAAATTTTTATTTGGAAAAAGAGCATTTCACTTACCTTTTATTCTGTCTCTCTCTCTCTCTCTCTCTCTCTTCTCCCTCTCCTTGTTCCAGTGATCACACTGAATTACAGGAGAAACTATTTTTTATCTTAATTAAAAGTTGGTGTGAGGCTATCATGACAAGCACATGACAGAAAGCTATTATTTCCTGAATTTTAATCTGGTGCTGGTCATTCTAGGGAAGCAGACCCATGCTGATTTCCTCTTTAACTGTCGCTGCCGTTGGCCAGTGTGATGATTTCTCCTCTCCTTAGGTGGTTCTCAAGTGGAAGTGGAGAAAATTGTCAGAACTTAAATTGGTGGCATTTTGTGGTCTTTAAAAGAAGGGGGTCTCATTAAAACTACCCAAGAAAAGGGCTTCAAGTTTCACTGTCATTAAATAGCGTAACTGTGGACAAGAGGAAGCACAATTATGGATGCGGGTAAATCTTGTTGTCAGTTTGTGGCTGATGAGGCGGCACCTTTAGTTTCAGTGCATGAGTCGACTTTGAACTCTTCTTTCTAATGAAGGTTGACTTTTTCCTTGCAGTGCTACTGACTGGACATAACATCTTTTGTGAACCAGGGTGTTCAATACATGTGCATGTCAGCCCTCACATGATATATCATTCTATTGTATCACATCTGTGTTCTAGGCTTCAGCCTTTTTTTTCTACATGTAAGAAAGTGATGTGGTCAAGCCTTGTATGAGATGCTTATTATGCTGTATTTTGTAGTATCGATAATTTGTTACATGAGTAATCAAATGTTCTTTGTGTTCATTTCCTCTTTTTATCTGCCTGTATGTTCTGAAATGTTAAGCACTACGATTTGATGTGATGAGTAGTTAGAACATGGCTTAACAATGATGCTTATGATGCATCTCGAAAAATAATAATTGTATTATATATAAAAAATCGGAAAATGATGAAATCCCAAGTTTGTGTGGTGCGTATAACGTGCATGCTCATGAGAGACTGTCAAAGGATTATATGGGCATATTTCAAAGCTGTTTAATTTGTCCAACCAGCTGCTTTTAATTTAAAATTCGAACCGAATATGAAAAAGTGTAGGTTTAGAATCTATTAGGAGGTGTTCGGTTGGTGTTGAGAGGTAAGGTACAGATTGCCTTCTCCTTTAATTGGGCTGTATTATGTGGTTTGTGGATGGGCTTGGGAGGGTGGGGGTTTTGCTGTAATTTTCACACATGGAAAGGTCATCCAGCGCAGCATGAATAACAACCTGTCCGACTGTAACTATTAATATATACTGGACAATCAGCTAACCTTCAGTAGACTCACATTAACATTAATCTCATATGGAGGAAGTAGAAATGTATATGTGTCAGAGTTTTGGGGTCTGTAGAATATTATGTAGGTCTGGACCTATGGAAATTGAATGTGGGTTATTGTCTGGATCCTTTCTACCCTCCACCCCACCTAACCCGGAGTTACTGGGTGATTAGCGGGAGTCACTTTTATCCTGGTGGGTCTGTCCGCAGCCTCTCTCAATCAATAGAAGGATATCAATGGCTCTGGAGGGAGGAGGCCACACTTCAAGGGGACGTAATACCCATGCAAACAGTGGTCCAAGAGAATGCTGAGCGTTGCTTCGCAAACATATTCAAGAGGACGAGAGGCTTTCAATGAAGAGACAATTGACATGATTAACGTGGCCGAAGCTTTGCACCTTAACCAATGAACTCCTGTTCTTTCTAAGACATCCCACTCTTTCTAATAACACAGAAAGTACCGAATGCTGAATGATTTGCCTGAATCGACTAATAAAATAGGTTCTGTCCTCGGTTTTGGTCAGCTTCTTAAAATTATAATCTTTCTTGCAAATTGTTGGCAAATACCTAATATGTTTATGACCAAGGAAAAATGACCTTTTTTATGGTGAGCAAATAAAAACACAACAAGTACATCACTTAGAAATTTTACTCTGCTTTTAAAGGGGAACTAAACACAATTAGTTTAGCAGGAATTTAGTAGCAACCAATTGAAATTTCCTTTCACACTATGACTTTCCTAAGCAGGATTTAACATTTGTACTGTAGCTGAGTCGCCATTCAAATTATCCTTCTGAAAAAAGAAAGAGAGAACATCTAAATGAAATCACAGAGGTGGTTAAAAAAAAAGCCAAAGAAGCTGTAGCCAGGGGTTTTAAGAAATTAGCAATGCTCAACTGGAACGGAAGTGGCACGACGGGACCTCCACACCAAAGGTCCTCTAATCATATGTAACGTCTACCTCTGGATCTTTGCAGAGGGAGTTTACAATAAGCTTAACCCCTACTTTTATATTGCGCTCAGCAGGCTCTTCCCTGCATGTTGGGCACTTTGAACACTATTTTGTTATTCTGATTTCACTCTGGCCCTTAATCCAGCTCTCCCAGTTTCCCAATAAAACACTGCCAGACTCAGAGCTTACACTCTTCATTCTCAATCCCTGTATCAGCCTCAAAGAAACTTCCGGTTCTTCAGGTGCAGTGCCATAGGTAACCACTGAACATTGAAGGACTGTAACTTCACATCTAGCATTTAGCATCATGCATTTTCATTTAGAATAATTTCAGTGAAATTTATCCACATTTAAATATCGGCCATGCCTGCAGTAGAATTGGGGCTTGGTAAGAACATTTCCAAAGACTAAGCTGATATCACACAACAGATTGTTGTGTTCACAGAGGGGTTTAATTTGCTGGACACCATG
Source organism: Leptodoras praelongus (assembly GCA_028564905.1). Classification (NCBI taxonomy): domain Eukaryota; kingdom Metazoa; phylum Chordata; class Actinopteri; order Siluriformes; family Doradidae; genus Leptodoras; species Leptodoras praelongus. The sequence continues at coordinate 16,846,499 of JAOTRJ010000019.1, forward strand.
GAGTGATCCGCTAGTTGGCAGGACAAATCTGGACGTTAGCTGGTGGGAAAGGACCAGGGGATGTCTGGCCTTGAATTAGTAGGACTCTGTACACAATTCTCTCTCTTTGGCCTCCTATGACCCACAGAAAGCACTTTAAATAGAGAAACAGACTTTGATTGCTCTATATTCATCAACATTTTCCCCTGGATGAGCGCAATATGGCGGGCTTAATTAACTTCTCTCAAAGGTGAAGCAGTGCGCACCATCTGCTGTGAGACAATCGCAGTGCTATGCCTCTCTGAATAATCCCGTTACTAAGGATGGCCTTAGTAACAGTCTTTATGGACAGCCGTGGGGGCTGCGCAGAAGAAAAAGAAAGAATCAACAAAACAAAACCGCAAAAGCTCCCAAATCGTATCCCAATCAGAGACAATTAGCCTCAACTGTTATAGAAGTTTCACCTTTGCCTACAATCTGTTTCACAGAAAATCATCAAATCTGTGAGAAGTTTGATTTGCAGCTGGAATGGGTTATTTTTGTCATTGTCAGTTTGACATAGAAACTTTGCAACATACCACCTCCATTTTAATTGTGACTGTTTATCTGATGCTCAGGCGTAAAAAGGAGTGCACTGTCTGTGTTTTCTTTTTTAATGTTCATCACTAACTAAATAATAATAATAATTATTATTATTATTACCTCAAACATGCATAAGTAATTCTTTTATAAATCTCAAGGACCACACATTGCAATCAAGGGCCCGGGTGAACTTGCCCTGAAGTCGGGTCATTATTTGATCTTTGTGGCTCTAAATCTGATTAAGGCATTGTGGAGGTAAACTTCAGACCCAATCTTGTTAGCAGCTGGCCCAGATGGATTACGATGGCCAGTGAGCTGGAAAATGAACTGAGCAGTTCAGCTTTGCACTTGTTCTCTTTTAACACCCTCACAGTTACTTCTTCAGCTCCTTCTGCTTTTCTTTCTCTGCTAGCCCTTCAAATGAGATATTATCCCCGGATCCTGCGCTTGCATGCCCATAAGGCTTTTCTTTCCCTCTGTCTGCGATGCCTCAGCTAGGCACGGACAATGGTAAAAGAGTCTGGACCCTTCTCAAAAGACTGATTCAAAGACGTTGCTCCAGCAGTTGTTGGTGCATTTTGATCGAAGCGTGCTCCGGTTAACCCCTTCAGGTTAGGTGAGGTATGCACTATGGTTTCTCCTCCTTGTTTTTTTCCCATTTTAACTCTGTCTTTTTCTCTCATTTTTAATCCTCAAATTATGCAAATGCTTAGGATGTGTGGTCCGAATGAAGACACTCAAAGTTTTGCTTGTGGGCTCCTTGTGTCACTGAGTGCTTTTACAGTCAATGCACACCACAGTCTAAAGCACAAAAAAGTGCCCTTTAGGCCTAGAAAGAGTTCAAAGCATTGGAAAGACAAAAAACACTAAGCTGGGATTTTATTTGTATACTGAAAGAGAGAATGAGATATAAATTCCCCTACTGCTGCCCGATATGGCTCTGGCTCACGTATCAAAGTATTATCTTAGAATAAAAAAAATGCCGAAATTTTCTCTTGCACACCATATGCAATGGAGAAATAGTGAGCGATTTTGATGAGCTGCCATTTTGCTACATGAACTGCTGAATGCTCTTTTTGACACTCCATTGAGGGAACAAGGAATTCAAAAGAGGTCATATTCGATCAGGTTTTCTGCCTCAATAGGTTATAATCAGTACTAAAGTATTGTGCACAACACAGTATGAAGAGCCTCTAAGAGTCTTAATCGGGAGGTTTTCTCCCTATTATCATCTGCTATATGAGACTAACCACGCACAGAAGTGCCCCCTTCCATTGATTATCTGGATGGGAATTTAAATATTAATACTCTGTCCAAGCCTGCCAAGCACTTAATCTCGGTCAGAGTTTCATGGCAGAGCACTTATTCAGCAGATTAAAAACAGTCTTCGATTTTTTTCTTCTGTTCTTTCTTCTTAAAGACCAATAACTCACGCTTTTCAGAAGCTAAAAGAAAGGGAGGTGTATAGAGGAAAAATGTGACTGTGTTGGGTGACTCTGCAAAGATTCTAAAGCCCAGGATGGGAAGGTCTGAACACATAAATGTAAAGGTTCAGTCATATAGCCACCCATAAACATTCAGTTGTCCCAAGAGTAGTCTTTAAACATGTAGTAAGAAGAATCTGTAACAGAATCATGAACTTATGTTGAACTATGGGTAGTTTTTTTTCAAGTATTCAGTCCTATTGATTGAAATACTGCTGGTTCTGCATCTGGACCATGGTCCTCCAGTTGACTACCTCTGCTATAGACTCTTTCCAACATAATTTCTTAAATGCTCTTCATATCCCTTCAGTCTTTTGACACTTGGAGCTACAATTCAGTTTCTGGTTCATGGGTCAAGATTAGAGTGGCAGAAATTCCTTGATTCAGCCCTAATCCTCAAACTTACAGGTAATGAACAGATCAAGAGGGAGTCCAAGACAAACATTTTAGCCCAAAGAAGACCTGGTTTCACAGAGAGGTTTTCAGCTGCCTTAGTATGCATTGCTGTGTTCCAAGAGGCAGCACTCATACAGGCGGTTAGCTTTTAAGTCAGGTATCTCATTTGAGCTGCAGGAAAGGAGCTCTAATCTGAGTGAGACTTTATAGTCCTGCATACATTTTATATCAGCTTTTCATTCTGTGAATTAATGGTTGCTCGTGGTTCACAGGAGTGTGATGCCTGTAGATATTGTTGGAAGAAGGCCAACCTTGTGTTAAGATTACAAATTCAAAAATGGCAGTATTTTGGGCAAAAATAAAATGTACACAATTTTCTATATACGATGGCAAACACAGTGTATATCACAAAGCATTTAGACTTCTGTAACATACATAGAAGTTTGTGAGTTTGAATTCCAGGACTGTTAGAGAGCCGTGGCCACACTCTCAAGCAAGGCCCTTAACCTCACTTATTTATATTCTGTCCTTCTCATTTGTATGTTACTTTGAATTAAAGCACCAAATATAATATAAAGTAGATGTGAATTTAGTAGCCAGAATCATCTTGGAATTCAACTGGGGCCCTGGATGTGTAAGGTCACCAACAGGTCAAGCTTATAGAGAGCAAAATTCTGATTATTTCTGTCTATCTGGTTCTATTCCGGCGTCCAAAATAACCTTGGATGTATTCCTCGTCAGTTTCCTCAATTGTTTAGGTTACTGTCAACTTATATGGGTATGTAGAACTAAATACAAGCCAATGTCCAAAAAATTAAACCAAGACATTCTGTTATCTGATTATTTAAATGTGAAATCTGAAGCTTTCTGCTCACCCAATTTTGATACTGACATTAAAAACATGGTCAAAATGTTCTCTGTTACTCGAGCGCAAATCATTTCATTATTTACTGGCATTAGGGATTGTGCTAAAATTGTGTAAACACACTCTTTGCCTGAGCTCTTCCTTTACACGAAATGAAATCTGCGAGTTTTGAAATGACACTATAGCATGGTGGAGCTACATCAGTGCTTCTATTGATTGATTGTATTTCAATTGATTCTATTGTATTATTCTTTACAATGGAAATTGAGAAGCAACTTTAAATATACAGTTTTCCTTCTGACACCTATGCCTTCAATCTGAAGAGGAGTTAATATAGTCTGATGCCTCTATGCTAGACATATGCTGCCGATCCCAGGAGGATATGTAGACAGAGGGCATTAATGCAGGAACACAGAGGTTATTAGCATCGCCGCATGGCATAGCATAAAGTGGTTGGGGCTCTGTTAGTCTCTTGCTCGCCTCTCACTCAGCCTAACCACTTCCTGCAGATCAGCAGAGCATGTAGACCAGCAGCTAATGATGCTGGACAAAGATGCCACACAGCAGTAGCCATCTTAGCCACATCTGATAACTCACTACTGCCCACACGTCTTCATCATTTATAGACCACAAGACAGAAATATCAGGTGTAAGTCATTTGCCCTCTGTTTATATTGTTGTTGCTGTGGGTGTGCAGCTGCTGAGAGATAAAGATTCCAAATCTTGTTAAATTGGAGACAGTTTTTGGACATGCACTCTGTTATTTTGTGTAGGTTGTGTCAGATTGAATGAGCGTTGGCTGGATTTGTGTTTGCGCAGACAAGTGAGCACCAATGTAATTTAAAGCGTGAATGCTGTAGAGTATTAATTTGAGCTCAGTTATATCACCAAATACAGAGCATGATTTAATGGAACAATATGTCAGCGCAATAGTGGTTATTTCTCCCTCACACAAATGCCATCCAAGCCATTTTTCTCTGTGATGTGTGAATGATACCCACTCCCATCCATCAAGGGAAGGGATAAAGGAAGCTGGGATGGAGGGAGGTGTGGGTGGACACTCCGGGGAGCTCATTACTGAACCTCATTATTAATCTGTTATTTCACCCTGGCAAGAGTACCGGCCAATTTAAAGGGTACCTAACATTGCGTTTGCCTGTACTCAAGAAGAAAAGCACTCCTGGAAGATTGACTTCTATTCATGGTTATGGTCAAGCTTGTAAAGATCTGATGTTTTTTTGTTTGTTTGCTTGCTTGTTTGTTTTTTCTTGTATTGCTCATGATGGCTTCATGTTTTTTTTGTTCATAAATAACTGGACACATTTCAGTTTTTATACAACACTTGCATCAGAATCCTTATTATCTTTTAAATGCTGACAGGGCTGAGATGGAAATGAAAATTACAAGTGCTTTCCGTCTACCATTCCTCAGCATGACACTAGGTAAAAAATGACGTCCTATCTGCCCACGGCTCACACTAGCCAAGGTTCCTACTGCGTCCGCTGTGAATGCAGTTGCATTACAAATTGCATTTGAACTTGTGAAATTTGTCACTTTCCTAATCATTCAATCATTTTTCCTTTTTTTTATATATTCCAGGAAAGAAAAGGATTTGTATACTTGTATATGTAAGTATATGTCAAGGCCTTGAACTTTCCATTAGTTTCCAACTTTTCAGCTGTGATATTACCATACAGCATCAAACTGCAATTACTGACAGAATTAGACCAAGATTTTGACATGATATGTTCATATGTTACTCACACCCCAATAGTTTTCCTGTATTTGCCCTGCGCTATTTGTTACTACTTGTTCTCTACTTTTTAGTGCATCCAAAAAAAAAAAAAGATATGCACTGATATGCGCTCATTTGTTTATTCTAGCGTGTATGTGTGATCTGTGAAATGTTCATTTCCCACTCCAGTCTTCACTTTAATGATGTGTTTAATTGGCGTTATCAATTAAACACATAATTAATGAATGTGTTGTTTGTTCTTTTCCAACTAAGTTGCTTCATAACGCCCACATGTTTATGATTTTTTTGCCATGAGTGATTGCCAGCAGATGCAGAAATGAGAGCTGATGTGCAGAGACATCAAGTGACAGGCATAGCATTAATAAAGTAACTGAAAGACTGTCACCCTTTTGATAACTACTGTAAGAATGATCCTCCTTTATGAACTTAACCTGTACTCTTTGCTGTAAATGAGGACACTGTTTTGCTTTGTGAGTTAGGGCTAATGAATGCACTGTAGGAAAAGAAATGATGATTAACCCTTATGTTTGACATAATGCTTATGCACGGCTTACAAAAATGCCACAGAACAGAAACAGACGTAATTCACTCAGCTGTGAGAAATTTAAAATTGAATATAACTAATCACATGTACAATCACTTTTCCCTTTAACTGATACAACTCGTCTGCTGTAAGCCTTTGGAATAAGTCTTGTTGTAATCTTTGCTTACATTGCCCTCCTACCAACACAATGCAATGTAAAAGCCATCGTGGTGTCAGGCATTGAATTAATTGACTAACAGTAGGTGTCCCAATCTAATGCCATGCATCACTACTGCGGGAACTTTAGAGGAGCTGAGCTAAAGGAGCAAGCTCTTTTAGCAGGATCCATTGGTGAGCTAATCAGCCTTTCAGTGAAGCTAAGTAGGAGCTGTTGTCGGTGTTTACTTCGGGAAGCTTTTCATCTCTGAGTGCAGCTTTAGTAAGCTTACTGTAAGATCGGTGTTGAGATGCGTGCTAGGCGGAGATGCTGCTCGTATGGTCTTCTGGAAGTGTCGGGACAGTGGGACCTCATTAGCCATCTCACTGGGGAGGCAATGGAGTTTCAGTTCCCTAATCCCATCTACTCCTCCCCTGAGTTTGTCTGATCACACATGTGTGGAGCATACCATGGTCCCATGGTGACTCTTCTCCCAGAGAGACATGGCCATGGTGGCTGCTTGACTGTAAGTCAAACACCCAGAGATATAGCCAAGTGGGATAAGCTGATACACATATGTGATGATGTGTTTCTTGGGGCAACAAGTGAAGAATACATCGTGTCTTGGTTTACGGTTAGCCACTGAACATCCAAGAGACAGATTTTTGTCCTGTGGGGCATTGGGGATAATTTACTTTACCAATAAAGATAGAGATTCTTGCTTACTCCAAAATGTGATAATTATGTTCAGTATAGACAAATATTGGACTATTAAGGTCCTTCAAGACCCGTTTATTGTGGGTAGTGAGTTGGCAAACAAAGATTAAGTGGACTCTGGGTTTCCAGCTGACTTTTGGAAAAACTTGGAGCTTTGATTTTCCTTCCCCTTTGGACAGCCAAGAATGAAAGGGGACAGTGATACATATTTCAAGGCCCAAGGATCCACAAAGGAACTGGAATAAAGAGGTATAAACCTTTGAACTAAACAAAGGTCCATCATCCATACTATATATCAGAAGTGCCGTGTATTGCTTGTACAGATGAGACTGCTGCAGAGAGAGAGCTGGGCAGGAAGAAAGATTGAAGGGGATGAGGACCAGCATGTCTTTGCTGATGGGTTGTCTGAGTGTCACCCCTATGTCCTGCAGCCCTTGTCTCCTCCTGAAACAGAAACCTGAAGGCCAGCTGAAAGCTCCCTCTCAATCCTCCATCTGCAGCACTCTTTGTAGGTGAGTCAGGGCTCATGATGCCTGCCAGTTGCATTAAATTGATTAAAGTGGTTGGCAGACATCGATGTTTGTGCTCCTTCTATCCTCTGTGGTAGATGAAAGAGTCAGATATGCAAGACTCCACTTAGGGGCTTGTAGGATGCCCCCCTACTCTTTTCCCCCACTCTTAGAGGGGTCAACAAAAGACAAAAGGCCTTGGATTGAAAGCAATAGAAAGCTTCTTCCCTCAAATGATCTCTAATTGTTTCTTTCTTCCTCTTGCATCTCCCCTATGATTTCCACAGTGGCTGTATGACTTATCTGCAATTCTGTCTCTGAAAGCTTCCCTTGAAAGCAGAATCAGATACAGAGTAGAAGGCTATTACTTACAAAGTAGTCCTACAACAACAGATGACTGACAATTTTCTGTCATTAATTCTATTAAAGGCAGCATGCTGTTGATTTCTCTAAAATACTATGATGGAGGCAAATAACAAGATCCAGCAAGAGACACATTTGGATGATGTATAGGTTTGTAGGATTTTGCTGTGTGACTGAACATATTATTTGTATTGTGAAACCCTTGCTCATTCTGTACAATAGTGTCATGTAACACATTGTGAAATGTAAAATTTGAATATTTTCTGTCTGTTAAGGATGGTATCATGGCACAGCAGGCTGCTTCAGGGTCCCTGGTTTGATCAGTCAAGGTCAGGAAAGTCAAGTCAAGTCAAATCAAGTTACCCATATCCAATGTGTACAGTACACAGTGAAAAAAAACAATGTACCTCAAGGACATATGGTGTAAAATTAACAGTACAACATCAAGTGCACATGTTCAAACTAGTGCAAAACAGTGCAAACAGTGCAACGGTACAGACAGTACAAACAATGCAAACAATGCATGATCTGTATGCAGGTTCCTTTGGGTTCTCTTTTTTTCTCTCACCTCCCAAAAATATGGTTTAACATGGTTTATGGTTTAACATGGATCTAGAGCCTATCATCAGTCACCAGTCCATCACAGGTCACATATATACACTCAATCTTACTGAGAGATAATTGTGTGTCACCTAATGGTATGCTTATCTGGAAATGGAAGGAAAACATAGGACCTGTTTGGGAAAATCATCAAACTTTACACAGATTGTAGCCACCATTCCACTGCATAGTCTTGCAAATCACCTCAATACATATGAAGATTCGTGAGGTTAAGGATGTGTCTAGCAGTCAGCTTTTCTTGTCACTTAATTCAAATAAAATCCGACCACCTTCAATGAATCAACCAACAATTCCATTCATTATGTGAAAGTCCTCCCAACCACTGTATCTTCTTTGAGGGGCCTTTATGAAGCAATATGGTCAACTCCCAAATCAACTATACTCTCCCCATTATTGAAATATTGGTGTTACCATTAATAAAGGGAATATAATGATGTTTAACCCCTTTAGATTGTGCACTATGCATTTATGGCTGCCAAAGTATTGCATCATGTTGTCAACAGAGATGCTCAAGCCCTTACTGTGGGAACATGTTTTCCACGCTGGAAACAAATAATGATTCTCCCTGTATTTTTCTCTTTTTGCAACACAGGCTTACACAGTGATAGATATGCTCCAAATTACCCCTCAATCCTGCACTGGAGATTATTACTTTAAGATATCTATGTGTATATTAATAAAGGGACAATATAAATGACTACAGGATGTTTAACTTGATTGGTAGGCCCTGTTTTTTCCTTGTGCTGCCTCTCTGTCATGCTGGCAGATGACATGGAATGAAAGCCTTCTCTCTCCAGCACCAACAGCACCACTCTGAGCTCTTCCCAACACTTGAAAACGATTAGGATGCTGGAGACACAGCTGGGCCACTGCTGATTGGCTGGTGTGTATGGGCCAACACTAAACTTTCTCCTCTGGAGTAGCTGCATGGGCTCAGGACAGGTGGTATTTATGCAGATGAATGAACACATTACTGTGTGCACTTCCTTTTGGTTTAAACATTAGTGTTTCAAATGTGACAAATCAGATGTTCTTCTTCCACATCCTGCCACTCTGTTTGCACTGGGGAGGAATTTGTGTGCTTTGGTGGCTGTGTGTGTGTGGGTGGGTGGGTTATTGTGTGCATCCATAAGTATGAGGTTAACATAATTGACAGTTATGTTGGGCCCTGTAATTATTTGTGCTTATATACAAAGAACAGCAAGTAAAATAATTGCATAATTTTATGAGCATTTATATATAAATTATTATAGCATCACCCTTCATTGCATTCAGACACATACACATATGCAGCCTACGGGCTTGGTTCCCCATGTGTCTGTTGAGTTGAAATCAGTGTGAGCATAGGCAAATGAGTCCAAACCCAGCTGTAGTCTTTGTTCTCTGCATGAGAGAAACAGAAATGTTGTGTGCTACCCGAGGCCACTGAGCCTTAAGTGGATATTGCTGACAACAAGCAATTACCCCCTTATTATCACGGCGCTGAGGCTGTAATTGGCCCTCCTCCTTCACTAGCAGAAAGCACGGCACAATAATTCACCACGACGCTGGATTGATTCCTGCTCCAATTTCATTCTTAAGTGCAATCAGGTTCAGCACATCAATATGTGGCAAGGTTGATTTGATTTGCGGCTTTTAATAAAAATGATCTTGAATATCATTGAATTATATGTACATAAAGTGAACCCCACAGCACCAAGACCTAATAGAAAATCTGATGCTAATAAGTGACTATAAAAACTTCCTTACTTGTAAAGGTATAGAGGGGATTTTTTCTTTTTTTTTCTTTCTTAATAATCTTATTCCACCCACAGACATTCCATAACCTGTTATCCAGAAAGTCAGACAGTAATTGCCTGAAAAAGGGCCAATAAAAGTCCTCTTTCACCCTAAAGAGGGCCAATAATGGCAGTCAGTGCAGGCAGATTAATAATCTTAATTTATGTTTGACAAGATTTGGGAGGCTTCCCACTCAAACAAATCTGTCGAGTTATTAAATTCACTATGATTTCAATCATAATTCGTACCTATAAAATGAACATTAAATCTAACTTTAACACGTTATTGTTCTTAAAAAGATTTGATTTAATACTAGGTTTTTTGTGTAGTATTCACATGTATGTCGATGAAGTAACATCTAATGTTACAGTGACAATGACACTAAATAATTGAAACATAAACGTGTTTTTGAAAGTATCTTTATGTGTGTAGTGTGTTATGTCATGAGGGATTCCTGTTTAGTCTCCGATTTCTAACAAGTGACTCAATTACTTAGAGAGACTTCAAGTATCTTTGTCATCTCAATTATACCCAAGCTTCTTTTACACACTTATAGTACTTTTAATACTACTGGAACTGTACTGGAAATGTTTCTAAGCAAAATGTAGCCATTCCAAGTGATTCTAACCGGATTTCTAATATCATCAAAAAAATTTTTAAGGCTGGCTCCACACAAGAGGATAATCAGGCCCATTTTCACTCCAATTTTCCCCTCCTGGTAATGGTGGGGGCATACCCTGTTTTAAGGCTGATCTGAACTGATTATCTGCCCAAAAGATCTTGTAGTGTGAGGCAGACATAATTGTAATGTTACCTAATGAATCAGAGATGGATTTGAAATCGTCAGACATGTCTGATATTCGCAACTTGAAATCATGTAGTGTGAAAGTGAAGGTGATTTAAAATCCTGTAGTGTGAAAGGAACAATGAAATATTGAGAGCCTCACCAACCGGATGTTACATCCTGTGTAGAACAGTGTGTACAAATAACAATAGTGTTATGAATTAATAACATTGTTTGTATACAGACAACTCATGTCCAGCAATAAACGTTAGCTTATAGCAGTAGCTGGGACTAGCCCCTTTAGAGGCGTACAGTAAAACTTCATTTCCTGCTCACCTCCAGCTTGCACTGCGAAATGTATAAGCCATGCTGATTCCATCTTCTCAGCTATAACTTCATCCACAGTTTTTCTTCTCCTATTTTGTTTTTCAGTGCAAAACATAGGACACACAAGCACAACCAGCAGCTTCCATGTTTGCTTTGCTCTAAAGTCACATTTGATCACGCAAGTTTCTGTGAGATCCCTGAAGTTGCCACTCTGAAATCGTTCAGTTTAATCATCAAGTGTGAGCCCCTGCAGCTTGACTGAATCATCTGGTGTGTACTTATGATAAAAATATAAAAAAATCAGGTAAATCTGTTGTTGTCTGTAGTCGGTAGTCTCCCGTGTTTTTAAAGTCGGTTAAGCTTTGAAAATCCTCTAGTGCGCAGCAGGTTTTACCCCACCCCACATTTATACCTAAAACCTAAATATGTGTAACTGTTCATAGAATTTAACAAGTGTGAATCCTTACAAAATGTCAATTGTAAGAGGATGGTGATTTAGCATATAATAAATATATAATATTCATATAATTAATCAATAAAATTATGAAAACTCTGAATACTTAATTCAACGTGCTTATGCAAAACCCATGGCCAATACTGACCCAAACTAGCAACCCAACAAGCATTACTTGAATAATTTTCCAAATCAGAGTTTGTAATATGCTTTAATTTTTTTTCATTAATGCAATATGAAAAATGTTGTGTTGCTGATTAAGTCTGGCTCTTTGTTTGTGTAGCACTTTGTGCAGTTTTGTAGTGCTGAGGGGGGAGCTGGTTCAGAGCCGTCTTGGGTGAGAGACTTGAATCCATTGTGTGGCTCAACTTGACCTGACCTGACTGGTTAAGCTGACGCATTGTGAACTGCAAATCGCTTCAACTGAGGGGGCCGGTTCTTTTGTGAAGCCATGAAGAAAAATAGCTTGGTTAAAAAAGAGCATCCCTGTAGTCCTGGGAGAGCTTCATCGGTTTTGTTTAGCATCTCCTAAAAACTCTGAGGCTGACGTCCACCAGCTATGGATAACAAGGGAAAGAAATGTGTCCTCCACCAATGGTAAGAGGCTTACTGAATAGGCCTGTTGCCACATCCACTGAGAAACTCAGAACTGGATGAACCCTGGACTGAAATAACAAGAGGATCCACTGTCACCAGCAAAACTTGTAGTTGTGCTTTCTTACATTGCCTACCAGCTTAGTTGTCCATGCCTGTGTAGCAGGTGTGAAGAGCTGATATAAATAGGACCAAGTGTGGTTGCCAATACTTGCAAGCCTGGGAAGTTGCATGTCATGAAAAACAGCTGACAATTCAGCAGCAATCAACAACTTGTTTTCTAGCTGGATCTCCGGTGCCGGCAGAGAGGGCTGGAGGAGGACGTGCTGATGCTTAACTCCATCTCCTAATCACATCTCCGCCATGCAGCAAGTCTGAGCTTGTAGCTTGCAGGTATCCGCTAACTCGTCTCAGCCCCATTTCTTCACACCCTCCATGCACTTAATAGCCTAGCTTTGTCACTCTTCCCCAGCAGCTGGCCCAAAGACAACCTCAATTTAAAAATGTAATTAACTCTGACATGGCATCGAGCACTCCTCGCTCCACTCTGTCAGCCGAAAGAGGCCAGGGAGGGGAGGAAACACAACAAACAAGCTGCTGGAAAGCATGAAATATGCAGGCTTTTTCTCACACACTGTGTCGCTGTACAATATGATGGGATGTTACGGCACAGTTACTTAGCTCTCGAGGAACACAAATCAGCAGTGTGATCAAGCTTGTGTCACTCACCAATGCAAATGGTGGTTTGGAGAAGTAGAGTGGCTGTGTATGGTCAATCAGGATTTAATGCAAAATAAAAATGCCATTTGTGGGAGTTGTTGGTGTCCAGCCCTATACATAAGGATTCGCACAGACAAACACAGCCAAATAGCTTCTCCTGTACAGCAAGCCAGTCAGAACTTGTATGCTTGTCTAAACTAGGACCAGCTAATGTTTGTGGTCTCCTGTGGTTTACGGTTTGGGGATGGTGAAGGACAGGCTGTCATTTCCCCAGAGGCACACCGCCACTGCTTCACTTCCTGATAGACCTCACAGACCGACACTTCCAAGTGTCTAATTACCACTGCGGAGTTGAACTCATCCCTCCCAGCTCCCTTCCACTGAGCCCTGGGCCCTCCATGAAGCACACAGCTAATTGTTCCATTGCTTTCCTAATGACGCAGTCAGTACAGAACAAAGGAGAACAATGAAAGGTAGGGACCAAGTTGATGTGATAATTTTCATTAACCCTGCTCTCTCTCTCTCTCTCTTTATCTCTTTTTCCTCTCTCTCCGTTCACCCCCTCCTCTTCCTTTCCGTGATCTGTGTGGTGAAGTGCTCAAATTATCCGCAAGCATTTCTGCCTGTGCTAATTATCCAAAGAGTTCCTCATTAGACGATTTAAAATCCTAACTTAGATCAACACTTGCTCAGACCTCAGGGATTCTCTGTTCCCTGCAGCGGTTAAACAAACAATCAGTTCAAAGGATCAGGTATTCTACTTTAAGATGAGGGGGAAAAGGCATAGGGTACGGCAACTGCTCACTTGAAAGAAAAGACTCCAGCCGATCTGCAGTATGAATATACACGTCTATAAGTTATGCCTCTCCAAACAGCAATGTGAACCGCAAGAACTGCTGAGCAGCTTGTCTGTGTCACGTTTGCGAGGAACATGGTCTCTTAATTAGAATTTAATTCATAATATGCTTCTGCATTTGATCATCATTAGGGTTTAAATACGAGGTGGCATGCATATGAACAGCATACAAGTTTAGTAATAGATAGATGAGCTAGATGTTGCTGTTGCTAACTACTTCCGTGTGTCAACACCCTGCCACATTAGCAGGCAAGAGAATAGCTCATAAGCCAGTGCAAGTCTATAGGGAGATGCAGCTCTACTCCATTAAAATAAGCTTTAACTCAGTTGTAACTGTTTTACTTTTTTTCTTTTCTTGTTTTTTTGCTGCAAAATCTGTAACTGTACAGTGGCACAAACATGATCATAGATCGTAAAACATACATGCCTATCTTACTGCAATTGATACTTTGTTTAAAATGCTTATAATAATAATAATATGAAGAAGAAGAAGAAAAGATTCATAATAATAAAAATAATAATAATAAAATAATAATAATAACAATAATAATATTTATTATTATTATGCAATACTAATTATTAATAATATTTTTTTTATTCTGCAACATTATTAATTATTATTATTCTGCAATAATAATTAATAATAATAATAATAATAATAATCAGTCATCAGTCAGTCAGTCAGTCATCAGTCATTATCTGTACCGCTTATTCCCAGTTAAGGGGTCACGGGGGAGCCGGTGCCCAGCCGGCAACTTTGAGCGCAAGGGCAGGAACCAACCCTAGACAGGGCGCCAATCCATCGTAGGGCTCATACACACACACATTCAC
>JAOTRJ010000019.1:16860895-16876380 GCA_028564905.1 Leptodoras praelongus
AGGTCGCCCCACCCGGGGATCGACCCCGGGTCCTTCTTGCTGTGAGGTGACAGTGCTATCCACTGCGCCACCGTGCCAATAATAATAATAATAATAATAATAATAATAATAAAAATTATTATTATTATTATTGTTGTTGTTATGATTATTATTATGATTATTATATTTTATATTATTATTAGTATTATTATTAGTAGTAGTAGTATTATTATTATTATTATTATTATTAACAAAGATTTTGTCTCATGCAAAAAAAAACAAAAAAAACAGCCCCCTAGAACTAGTAAAGCTTTTACCCAACATATTGCTTACACAAAGACTAGGATTCACTTTGAGTTTTCTCTTCAGCTAAGTAGCATGATCCAGATGGAATTGCAGAATTCAATAAGAAAAATGGAAATCACAGTTAAACACGAAATTTGAAATTTATGAATAAAATGACAGGAGCAAAACATTCACTAGTGTTATAGGCAACAACTTTGCCTATAAGTCACCTCAGAGACAGCTACCGTAGTTAATCATTTTATCGACCTCTCAAGCTCTGTGGTTTTAAAATGATATAGTTTGCTACATTTGCTGCATTGTGAGCCAAACAGGAATTACTGTCACTTGTCAACAAACAAAAAACTTGTCAAGGAATCTGAACACAACGTACATTTTCTCTAACAGTTTCATGAATTGAGCATATCTAATAATCTGTGTTCATTTCTCCCCAATTCTGTCTTTCTCTCCCTTTCTCTACTCCCCACACCCCATTGAGCTACATATTCTATGCCTGAGATGCCATAACATACAGTTATCTTGAATCCTTCTCTACTTCTGTTTGGCGTTCTCATCACCAGAAAAAAGTAATGTCAGGATCTTGTGTCTTTGTAAATGTTCATTGTTAAAAACACTTTAGAAATAAAGCTGAATTGCACTGACTTATAAAAAAAGTATAAAGTCCACTTGTTTTAGTTTGTGAGGAAATAAAGGAAAAATGTTTTTGTCCAGTGTCCTAATTAAATACTGTAAGACTTGAGAGCCTGGGAGTTTTTTTTTTGTTTATGTAAAATATAACAGGAATCAGCAATAACACATTTAAATAAAATCATAAGGTACATGTTTTTTGTAAAAATACCTTTACAATAACATTCATTCATTCATTATCTTAACTGCTTATTCCTTTTGAGGGTCACAGGAGAGTCGGTGCCTAGCTGGCAGCATAGGGTGCAAGGCAGGAACAACCTTAGACAGGGTGCCAATCCATCATAGGGCGCACACACACACACACACACACACACAGACACACACATTAGGGACACCAATCAACCTAACGTGCATGTCTTTGGACTGTGGGAGGAAACTGGAGTAAACCATCGCAGACACAGGGAGGACATGCTGACTCCACACAGAAAGGACCCAGACCGCCCCACCCGGGGATCGAACCCGGGACCTTCTTGCCATGAGGCGACGGTGCTACCCACCGAGCCACCGTGTCGCCCCGTTACAAACCAAGTACCATAAGGCTAGCCAGCACTCATATGACAAATGACTGAACCTAGCTTGGCCACATCAGGTTTACCTGCATGGTTTGCATGTGCTGCTTCCTTCAGAGCTTTCCTTTTCTTCATCATGTGTCTATAGAAATTTTATAAAAGGTCATATATGACCGAATAAGATAAACCAGAGTTAAGTTTTTCTTCCATGTGACTTGGGGAAAGAAATATCTGACCACATGAACAATTGGATTGTCCCAATCACTTGAGGAAGGAATCACTTGAGCCAATCGTTTGGATTTGTTGCTCTAATTGCTTGTTTATGCAGGATTGAGAGAAACGCAATTCAAACCTTACTTGTCGTGCTGTTTTTGTGCTTGTTTCTGTCACAGAAATGTCATGCACTATGTAAAAAAATGAACCATCATCTGTCGCTTGGTAGTCTCAATGGTGTCAGCTACAAATCCAACTGTGAAACAAATCTTACTGAACTTTGCATCACCTACCAAATATGCAAAGAATATTAGCTAAGATCTAGTGAAAGAGAAGCTAATCAGCAATAAGCTCTACAAGTCCCTCATGAGATAAGAATATATCCACTTTTTGTCCTGTTGGTTGTCTTACTTCTGAGTGTCTATAATTGATTATTACATCCTAAAGCTGCACCAGGATGTTGTAGGTTCAGTTCAACTCAAAGGGGACAATTTGGAAAGTTGACACCACCAGGAGAGTGACACCTTTCACACATCAGTCTTAGCCTGAAGCATCATATGTTTCTTATATCTGTGTTTGTATGTATTCTATTTTGTTTCAGTTTAATCCATTGGGCACAACGCAACATGATTGAAATGGCATCATTCCACCTCTCTCTTTCTCTCTCTCTCTCTCTCTTACGCTGTCTGTTGTCTGTCTCTTATGCTCATTCTCTATTTCTTTCTCTCTCTCTTTCTTTCACTGTCTGCAGAACAAGTCTGTCACTTGAAATATAATGCTGTCAGATGTGTAATTTTAACCTTTAAGCAATTAACTGTTGTTGAGGCATAATGAATGCTGACACCTTTCAGTGATGATAAAACCTCTAATTGCTTGGTAAAAAAAAGAAGCATTTGACATTGCTGCTGACAGATTTTTTTTTCTATCCAACTCTCTTTTTTTCTCTTTTCTGTGGCCGCACATGCTACGGAGGTGGCTGCTTTGAAACTTGAAAGCTAGCAGAACTTCTCTGCCACTAGCTGTCCCATCAGTTGGGCAGAAAAAGGGGAACAGGAAAAGGCTGGATTTGCTGAAATGATGAGAGCGTTTAAACCATGATAGCGCTCGGCTAATGCATCATTCAGCAGAGATGTCATGGACGAGCTGGAGTGTCAGGATAGGAGCAGGAAGACGACTGTAGATGAATAGACAGGTGGAACTTGATGAAGTGATGGCTCAGGACACGGTGACGGTGAAGTTTCCCTTCCACATACCTGGCAGGGCTGAGTGGCACAGGAAAAATGGGGATTCAGAAAAACAAGAATGAACTTACAGTTGCTTTAGTGAACAACTGCTGGAGTCACAGCTGGGCAACAATTTGATATATTATAAGGTTCATTCAGTCTTGCTTTAAGATTTGCTTTAATAATTTGCTTTGATACACCCAATTTGCTTTGAAGCAATAATTGTTTTTATAAATGTACAATGAACTATACAATGAAAATTATTATTATTAATATTATTATTATTATTGTTAATGTTGTTGAAACTTTTATTATATAGATCATTAATACTTCATCATGTAAACTATGTAATAAATATTTTCCTAAAACACTGTGTTTAAGTAAACTCTGGTACCTTCTAAGGTTGGACCTTCCACATGGAAAGCTTTAAGCAAGTGATTTTCTCTAAATAATTAATTTGGAAAGAATCATCTATTCTACCCATCCTACTTCAAAAGTGGAGCTGTCATTATAGTGAAGGAGACATTGTATCAGACATGTGAATAATGTTCAGTCTCTATTATGTTTGTGTCTCTAACCCAATTCCTGCACCCTAATGATAGACCCACTGACATAACCAACGCCCTGCCAATTTACACAAATCATAGCTCGGATTTTGTCCTATCGTGCTTATTATTTATCTGTGAATGATGGATGTAGGTCTCAGGTAAAATGGGGTTAAAGGAATTACACAAATAGGTATTATATTAAATAGGTATTTGCTATAATACCTATTTGTGTAATTCCTTTAACCCCATTTTATCTGAGACCTACATCCATCATTCACAGATAAATGATAAGCAGGACAAGACAAAATCCAAGCAATGATTTGTATTAAATAGGTGTTTGCTGGGGGCAGTGGTAGCCCAGTGGGTTAAGAGTCTGGGTTGTGGCTTGGTTGGTTGGGGCCACGAACCCTGATCAGGGCTACCTCTGTCCCAAGGGGAAAGGTTGTGTCAGGAGGAGCATCTGGTGTAAAAACTGTGCCAGCCAAAGATGCAGACATGATCTGCTGTGACTAACTTATAAACAAATTATACTAATAGTATATAGGAATGCACTAATCCCTACTGGTGCAGCCTTTTCCTTATGAAGGAAAAGTTGATTGTCTTGATTATATTATATAATTTCCTTCTAATAAGACAAGAACAAAAACTTCAGTTAACCTCAAATCTCACTTGATGAAAACCTGAAGACAGACGTGGAATTCCATCAATAAACGTTTATCATCCTACTATCCTAATACTATCCTTACTATCCTAATGCAAAGTAACAAATTGTTCTTTCTGCAAAAGCAGTCGCCTTTATGAATTAAATATACACTTTTTGACTAAGGAATTTATTAAAACACTAGAGAAAATGAGTGTGATTTGAGAAAACGTGTTCCTCAGTACATGTTCTTGTCCATGAAAAACACAAACATGTTTAAAAATGAATAGTTGAGGTTAGATCAGCATAAGATCACGATACATTGGACTACTGATCGGAAGGCCATGAGTTCAAACCCTTGCACCGCCAAGCTGCCACTGTTGGGCCCCTGAGAAAGGTCTCTCAACTGCTCTGTAAAAGTAACAGCTGTATAAATAAATGTATAAATACATAAACAGCTATATAAGATAAATGTAAGTCACTCTGGATAAGGGTGTCTGCCAAATGTCATAAATATAAATGTAACTCTTTTAGTAACTGCAAAAGGAAAAGTTGTAAACAAGTTGTTGCTGTGAGCGCGTCCAACTTGTCAGTACTGATAAGCTTAAGATAGAAATAATGATCCTGCATACAGTTACACAATTTTGCTGCATGAAAAAAATGCATCAGAAGATCTTATTAGAATTTCAAAATATCATTACTAATCTAGTTTATATCTCTGCTTATGTCAATATTTGTATTTGAGCTGAACCTGTTTGAACTTGTGTGCAAAGTAAATTGTGTAGTTGCACAAATAATATAATTATATATAATATAATAATATAATAAACACAATTTGGTATTATTTGAGGAAGATCACTGTTATGAATCAGAATGAATCAGCTTTTAATAAATCCTCCAGTAGTAATATTATCAGATTGCAATCATGCTTAATGGGAGAATTTTCTCATATATTTGCTTGACATATTAGTAAATTTCACACTTTCAAAAGTAATTGTGTGCTTGAAATGTATGTAGCCATAGGCTTCCATTATTGCAATGCCTGGCAGACATAGACATTTGCAAAAAAAAATCCCAATTCACACTTTACACTAATCTGACCTTGATATAACCTCCCCCCATCCCAATTTTGCCAACTTTGAAAAATGTTCCTCTTGACAACTTACCATCTTAAAATTCACTGCTTTGACACCTCACCATCACCACAGGGCAAGATTAAGGATCCATGCAGGCAAAATTAAGAGAGACCCAGATGCTTACATTCTTGTTTAAGAGAAAGTGTGAGCACTTACACTGAGCCATGGTGCTGTAAAAGCCAACAAACAAGAGATTACATTTGTACAGTACAATCTTCATTGCTGAATTAGTTAGAATTAGAGATTGTTTACTTGTGTCCGATTAAAAGTTAGTACTGTATATATAAATACAACATTAAAGATTCTTCTACCGTGTTAAAGTGTGAGCCCTGTCTTCATGCATTTCTGGTTTGTACTTCAGTTGGATGTGTCCCTGTCATTTAAATTAGCTGTACTTCTCCAGTTGGTAAGAACTATGACATGCCCACCATTACATCTCTAGGAAAATGAGGCCATTATAGAAACCATACACACCTAGAAACAGTGTGAATAAAGCTAATTCACTGAAGCCTAATATGTGTCAGATCAGTGAAAGGACTTCTCATATCTAATAAATATTCATGCCTGCTTTCTGAAATAAATCAGCCCTAAAGTAAATTATATTTAATTGGTATGATCAATTGGTTATATATATAAAAATAGGCATGCTATTAGGTAAGGATGCATATTGCAAACATAAACGTGAAAGAACTGTCTTAGTGCAAATTAGAATTTTTGATTTTGTTAAACCAAAAACATTTCATTGCTGATGTATTGAAATATATAAATATTTCTGTTTTATTGGTAGTTACATAATTTTACGAAGTCTTAACATATGTTTCACTTGTAATTTGTCTAAAATATGACAATTTTTGGCCTTGGAGCAAAATAAAACACATTTTAATGATGATGCAAAGCAATAGTGCCAGACTTTAGTCGGTTCAGATTAATCCCATAAAGCCTGTGCACATTCAAAAATTACCGCATATGAAAAGATGCATTTATGTGCCATGTGTCTTCTTTAATACAGGCATATGTTTATTTCTTAGCATTATTTTAACTAAACGACCTATAGGCCGTTATGTAATAAAATGTGAATGGTAACAAAAACTAAAGTCGGAGTATTACTGATATTAAATTAGACACAGGTTGAGACTGCTTGCTTTGGTTTGCAGGCTCTGTCCCCATAGTCACATATCTGCCATCAGTAATGGTGTAAATAGATTCAGCAGCTCTAGCCCGAGGGAGATTTAGCCTACATTATAGATCTGAGTTATAATTAGGTGTGGAGATGACTGCTGGTACAAAGCACTTTCACAAAACAAGACATACATGATGCTTCTGGTCGAAATTCACTACCCCTTTGCTTCGGCACCAAAAACGCCCAAAGCACCACAACGTATAGCAATCCTCACCGATATACATCACTGTGTACCTTAAATATGCACTTAGGCTACATCTGTACTAATCACCATTGTATGTTTCACCAGTGTATTTCATTTTAATTGTATTCAGTATAGTTATCATTGTATAACGTTGTATAAATAGTAATAATAATAATAGTCCCGAAAAGTGCACCTGACTTATAAACTGTTTTCAAGCAAGTTTGTTAGTATACAACAACGAAAAAAAGGTCTTAATGATATGGTGATTATTTTATGCCAGAATGTAGAGGCGAAAAATCGTATTTTGCATTTAATAAAGTCCGTAGTCTTTACGTGGAGGTGGAGTAATTCGAGTTTTAATTACAGTGATTCTTTTCTTTCTTTCTTTCTTCCTAAATTGCAGACGGGAGCTTTTAATAACATCTTATTGCTTCAAGGGAAAACAAACGTAAACCCGAATGTTTAAAATGATGTGATAAAGTGATAAAGTGATATAAATTCCAAAAGAAGACGAGCGTAGAAGTAAGCGCTTATGGGCGAAACCGCAGCTCTGTGTCCAATCCACTGCACAATTAACATTCAGCTAGCAGCTAGCAAACCAAACCATGTTTACGTGTTATAATATACCCTCATTGACAGATCCTGTGGTTAGCTGACTAGCTAAAGTAAACGAATTTTCAGCCTTGAAGTCTGCTCCGAATACATCAGATAATCTTTCTTTTTTTAACCGTCTCAAAACCGTGTTCACTAAAACTCAAATCATTAACACATTAAAATATTTAAAAAAGTGTTTTTTCATATGATGTTTCAACTAAATGAGCCTTTAACATTTCATTTGCTTGAAAATCAAATTCTTACCACAAGTGAAGTAAGTCTAAGTTGACAAAAATGGAAAAGAAATGTGACTGTGAGCCGAAAGAATGTTTTAAGGTTGTGTATAGTTTGCGAAGCGCTGAATCCCTGCTACTTTACTTTACTACTTTACTGTTTGTTTGCAGGGAGGAATACATTTGGGGTGGTTGGATTTTTGTTTATATATATATATATATATATATATATATATTCGTATTTATCTAATTATCTTTAATTAATAGCAGATTATTTCGAAACGCAGACCTGACTGTTTTTTTTTAAATATAATGGTAATGCAATTAATATAGCCACTTCCGTTAAAAAGCACCCCGTATAACGTTTGTGTTTAGTATTCTGTCTTTATTCAAGCTTTTTCTGTCCCTCTAATAAAATTTACATTTATTTAGTAGTATAAGTGTATTTGTACAAAAAAGAAAGCAAAATCAAAACAACAATCCGTCAAACGAACAGTCACCTTTGTGTGCACGGCCATAACTCAGAAATGCATGGTCCATATTAAATAATAACACTTCGTCATCTTCTTGTTGTTCTTCGATAAAACTGTCTTTTAGTATTTTTTCTTGTGGGAAAAGCGGTGCGTGTCCTTTTAAAAAAAATCAGTGCTTTCAGGCTGATTCTTTTCTCGCTCTCCAATGTCTTTTTCATTGATTTTTGTCTGATGTACTTTTTTGTAGTTTTTTGTTGTTTTTTTTACCGAGGATGCGGCGTGCCAGGAACAGGGTTCCCCAGTGGGTTGAGCGCCGGTTGCCCGCTCGCTCCCAGGCCGTGAATTAGCACGCGCGGCACGAGCGGTCTGTGCAGAGTGGCTGCGGGATGCGGCGCCGGTGCGCTGTTCCGGTACACACTGCTGTACATCGCTGCTGCTGCCGCCGCCGCCGCCGCCGTCCCGTCCACAGAGCCGAGGAGCCCCGGCGGGTAGAAATACGGTGACGGGAACATCCGCTGCAGCGCCGAGTAACTGCCCGCTTCCGCCAGCAGCTCCAGACCCACTGCCGTCTGCCGCTTCCACTTCGTCCTGAGATCAGATTGGCAACATATTATTATTATTATTATTATTATTATTATTATTATTATTAGAATGACCTCACAATTTTCCTCCTGGGCTTTCAGGTTAGAATTTTTACAGGTCAAATGTATTTGATTATAGGTTATCTTGTTAATAATAATAATAATAATAATAATAATAATAGTTATAGTCATCGTGGTATTAGAAGGCCACTGGCATGATGAGATTGTTAATTCACCGCATGACCCCTAGAACTGGTTACAGCAGGTAATAGTCTAACGAATGAAGCATGGGTTGCAGTTGGCGAGGCCCTGTACGTGCGATTGCGCCTGTACCTTTAGTGGTTAAAAGTTGAAAATTGAGATTCTGTGTCGGAACGAAATAAACGGATATGTATATCGATAAGGGTCAGACAGGTATAAAAGTACACATGTGAATCTAAAGACTGAAGTGTAGATTAAAAAGTCTTATATTAAACGAAATTCTCAGATCATAACATTATGAAGAAAATATCAAAAACGCCAAATAAATACATTCAACTGCATTATTATTATTATTATTATTATTATTAGTAGTAGTAGTAGTAGTAGTAGTAGTAGTAACTTAATACTTCCCTTTAAGCACTTATAGTAGCCAACATTAAAAGGTAAAACAAACAACCAAACAAATACATAAATAAACAAGCATGCTATTTTTGCTCACCGTCGGTTCTGGTACCAAGTCTTGACTTGTGTGTCGGTGAGGTTGAGCGCTGCTGCCAGGTCCATGCGGTCCTGCACACTCAGGTACTTCTGGCGCTCGAAGCTGCGCTCCAGTTGGTTTAGCTGATGGTCCGAAAAGGCTGTTCGCGCTTTCCGCGGCTTTTTAGCGCGTACAGGCGGACTGTCTCTAGAGCTCGAGATTTCCCGATCACCCTCTTCTTTTGTTCCTAAAAAATAAGTTCAGTGTGAGGCTTTTATTATTATTATTATTATTATTATTATTATTATTATATCCTAATATTATTGTTCTTAATAACAAATGCTTAAAAATTATACATCTACAATTTGTCCGATTGCAACAACTGACACAAGTTCCTAATTTTATAGTTTATTAAGCGTACTGTATTTAAAGTTTAAATAAATGTCAGAATCATAATGTACATTAAACGTAATATGATTGTTTACTGCTAAGGATTCTGGAGGTGTAGGCCAGAGAGGATTCAAGTCACCAACATTTAGATTCCTGGTTATCCGAAAACAAAATGTTAACAAAGAATTAAAAATCTTCATTTTGGAGGGGAAAATCGATTGTTCGATCCATGTCTATTTGTATCATTTTTTTCTGTTTGTGATCCTCCCTCCAGGAAGAACAATAATCTCTCTAATTGACCCACCAGGGAGGCTTTACATCTGTTTCAGCTTCTGTTATGCTAATATCAGACAAACTCGGTGACAGTGACGAATGGTGTGTTTTGAACCTCTTACAGGACGAACGTACTAATATAAGCAGAGAAATGTTTAAAAAAAATAAATAAGACTCATTTAGTGTGTTGTGATTAGGATTGTTAAATGTTGCAAAATATGGGAACGCAATTCAGTGCACCACTGCAAATATATTTGAATAAGGGTCCATTTCTTGTTTGGTTTATTTATTTCTCTTTACAATTAAAATGTTTTTTATATATATATATATATATATATTTGTGTGCATCTTAGCAAGACATTTTGGTATACAATGTAAGTTTTTAATACAACAGTTTTGCTAATAATAATAATAATAATAATAATAATAATAATAAATCTTAATTAAAAACAAAAAAAATGATTCACTACAGTATAAACAAAGCAAAAAAAAAAGTCCAGTGCTGACTTATAACTTATAATTTACTGTGTTCATTATATGAGTGTACTTGGACCGACATTAATATGATAGCTATTAATTCAGCACTACACATGATACTTGATCATTGCATGTGTTAATTTAACACGGCCGGCGTTAATTCAACACTAGAGGTGTTAATTCCACTCAGGCGATTTTGTATTATACGATTTCTATCCAATAATAAAAATAATAATAATAATAATAATCAATAAATTTTACAGTAGCGTGTTACAGTTACAATTCTACAATTCTACAAAGCTATAAAAAGTAATAATTTGGAACTTCAATAAGCTTTACAGAGTAAGAATACTCACATGCATTAATGTTGTAAACCACATCACAGACCTCAGATATCATATAGATATTATAATGACTAACATCACTTTTCTATAGGTGTTAATTACCACTATATATACATAAATATAAATTCAAATAAAGCATGTACTAGTAAACCCTACATTAATATTAACATTTTAGTGCTGATTTACTTGTCTCTGTATTTGAAAAATATAAACTATAGCTATAGCTTTATAAATAAAATCATCTTTGGCATGAATGAAAAACGAAATAAAGCTGCAACACGGCAGCATCCGATCAGTTTTCTGTGTTCTGGTTCTGAATCATTTTTATATATATTTTCCCAATGCAAACATTAGTAAGTCTTATCTTACCGTTGCATTTGGTGTCGTTGTGAATGTCCTCTCTTTTTTCTGCTTTGCCTCCGTGCTCGTCGTGCTCCGCTTTTGGGGAGAGACAGTCCGCGCTCTCTGCTTTGGGAGTGTGATGATGCTGACGCTGGTGCTGCGGGGAGGGCGCGAGGCTCGCGCTGTAGGGCGCGCACGCTGCCAGCGGCTTCCCGTCACCCAGAATGTCCTTGATCAAAAAAGAGGAGGTGGCGGTCCGCGGGACGCACGCGGCCGGATTTTGGGCTACCGGATGATAGTGGTGATGATGGAGATGATGATGAAGGCCGTCTTGCACCGGATGGGCTTCAGGAGGCTCCGCAGTGACGGAGATAGGGGATGAAGGGCTCCTCGTGCCCGTGTCTACATCCGAGCAGGGCGAAGGCGTCGCGCGGCTCCGGAAATCCGCCGCTCGGAAGTCTCCGTCCATCATCGTGAGCGCCGAGCTGCAGGAACCGGCGGAAGATAAAATGGTGTCTATTCCAAAACTAGAGGCGCTGGATCCTTCCATGGCATTAAAAAAAGAAAATGAAAAAAA
This sequence comes from Leptodoras praelongus, assembly GCA_028564905.1. Classification (NCBI taxonomy): domain Eukaryota; kingdom Metazoa; phylum Chordata; class Actinopteri; order Siluriformes; family Doradidae; genus Leptodoras; species Leptodoras praelongus. The sequence goes on from JAOTRJ010000019.1 coordinate 16,872,461, forward strand.
CGATGTTGGTTTAAGGAGTCTGCATACCAGGGAGTTTCCTCCCCATCAATTCATAAAAAAATATATATTATTATGATTATTATGGCGTATGCAACGTGGATAGAATTAAACGCAAACTGATGGTTCAGAGACAACCAAAAAGTGCGCAATCTATTTATTAATCCGTGCCAATTAAACGCACCAAAGTTATTTTTTTTAACTTAACGCAGAAAACAACCCGGAAAACAAAAATCCTTGCAAGTTTGTTAAGATGTATAGAAGATTGCACATGAAGTCTCCCAGGATGCGCTTGTTTTCAGCATGAAATCTGTAAAAAGCAGCTGGGTCTTGGTTGGTTCCACGTCCTTTTGCACTGGTGCCTGAACTTTATTACTCTCTCTCCCTCTCTCTCTCTCTCTCTCTCTATTTCTCGCCCTCTTTCTCTCTCCCAAAAGTTGCGCTTTCTGAGCTTTCTAACTCCTCGACATCAACTCTCCCTCTTTTTTGCTAGAAATCCTCCCCAGTTGATGCTCTACAACGATTTCCTACCTTGACGTCAGAAGGGGGGAGCCAGTGATTTTTTCCTCCTTTATTATAACACATTATAACAGAGACACACTCCTTGTGCTCCCCCTTCTCTCCTCTGATTGGTCGCATCGTGAGCAGCACCTGCCTCTAACCAATCAGAGAATCTTTACTTGATCGTAACAATTTGGAGCCGGAGAAATCCAAATGCTCTTTTGAACAACAAAGCTACAGTTTCAGAAGCCTTAAAAAGCGTTAACAGGTGACAGTGTACACTTCTGAAACATTGTGTCCACTGTAACATCACATTAATGATTTAGCACATTTTCTAAAAGCTGAATCATTACACTGTGTACAGGGCAACGCCGGGAAGGATTGAATAATAGTATGTGCATTAGAGGTAGCATATCTATCTATCTATCTATCTATTTATTTATTTATTTATTTATTTATATACAATTTTAGAGTATATTTGACTACATTATATATTACTTTGGACATTTAGATTATAATATATTCGTTACAACGTGGCTATGATCCTCTGCAATGAAGATCTGAGGGTACAAATAATAGTTCATCCTAATAATAAAACATATATAAATGATTTTATTTATTTAGATTACTTACATATTTCAGGATATTGCCTCGAGTCAGTGAGGCATTAGCCTACTTTTTAGACTGTGTGATGAGCTGATAGATATATGTGTCACAGCCTTTGAGTGAAAGCACTGCTTTTTAAAATAGCTCAAGGGAAAGAAACGGTGGAGAATATTTTACATGACACCGGCCTTCTTCGGCTGCCCCACCAAAGCAAGCCCAAACAAACAATTAAACATATAATAAATGCGTAAACAAATACAACAGCCACGTAAATCCCTTCTTTAGTCTTTAGTTCATTATCTAAAGTAATAACACAAACATTTTAGGTTTAGTAAGTCGAGCCTATAGTTTAATGTCTTGATAGGAACACACGGTAATCATCAGTAGTCACGTGGTCATAACCGGTCTGCGGCGGCTAATGAAGGCATTAATTCATTAATGTTCAAGTTCATTTGAATATTAAATCGCAAATCCTAATTGCAAGGGAAGAGGGCAAAGGGATCTGTCTTAATCCACTTCGACATTATAGAGGAGGACTCTTTTCAAAAGCCTTACAGTAAGTAATATGCCTCTGCTTTCGGCGTAACGTAGTTCCTGGTTGTTTCCTTCAGTTGAGGCCAATTTCTCAGAAAAAGGGAGATGGGAAGAGGAGGATAGGTTTACCAGCTCCCGCTTTCCCGCAAGCTTTTTTTTTATAATTCATGTTTGATTTCTGTTGTGATTTTTCCAGTGATGCCGAACTCATCTGAGACATATTTGCTGATTGACCGACTTGAGACCCCCCCAACCGCACCACCACCACCACCACCAAAATGTGCATATAGCATATATTGCATACATAATTTCACTCGTATATAATTCAAAACGACACTCACCATAAGGGAATTTTTATTTTGTACGTTAATAATTGTAGTTCATACAACATTTCAAAATGAATTTAATTTCGAAAAGCCAGAAAGAAGGAATTGAATTCATTCCTACTATCATTGATGTACGTTGATGCAAAGCAAAATCTCTATGGTGTTAAATATTAATATCTAATGCAACATTGTAAGTAAATGAATCCCTATTCATTTACTTACGATGTTGCATTATATATTGAAATGTAACACCATAGAGATTTTTGCTTTGCATCAACATACATCAATAATGTAGTGCACTAAAAGATCTTAAATTTTATATCCTTTAAGAATTGCTCTGAGAATGTGTGCTGAAATGCTGAAATGTTTGAAATTATTGTTTCAATTTCCTTAATTAATGATATTTTGTGCAGAGTAATCTGACGCGAAATTTTATTTCAAGTACTTGGGGGAGGGGGCTTTTTTATTCTTGACTTGATATTGTTTATTATTATTATTATTATTATTATTATTATTATTATTGTTACAGTTTAATCCAGGTTATGTAAACAGATCTAAAGGAATCTAGGTGACCGAAGGTAGGCCTGTCTAATAACGTGATCCAAACAGGTTTTGACGTTAAGAGAATTATTCAGAAGAGAGGACGCTGCTGGTAAATTGCGATGCTCATCTGAACCGCCAGGCGGCGACAAAACCACCACATTATCACTGACCGTCGAGACTTTTCGTCTTCAAACGAGTTATTACTCCATTTGTGTTAGAGGTATCCTGTACACAGCATTTAAACAGGGTATGCCTAATCATTACATAGTAGCTACTTATTAAATTACAAAGAAATACCCAGCAGACTTACAACAGTAATTTATTGCCACCCCACCCCCCATTCTTTGATGAAAACTATCAGGAAGCCACACTACTTCAGACAAATAGGCTATTATGAGAATACTGGACTTTGCCCCTTAAAATAGCGGGAGACTTTCTCTTTTATTTAACTACACTGTTGAACAGGACATGGACTATGTCAACATACTTCACTTCACAGAAGGTATGCTTTCCTGTTATTATGGAGTGGTTTATTTTTTATAGTCTACAAGATATTTACCAAAACTTTCACATTCAACTGAATGTTGTAGACTGAACCCAGAAATATGAAGGGTGAGCTTATTCTATTTTATTGTTTTATAAACCTGTTTATTTATTTATTTTTTTAATTAATTATTGTATTTATTTATTTTTATTTTATGTATTTATTATTATTATTAAATCAAATATAAAACATATTATAACATAATTATAATATATTATTATTATTAAAATAATAAATTATAATAATTAATACACAATTAAATCAAATATATTGCTGTCTGTTAGGAAAACGTCCTCCATTATTATGATTCATCATAATTAATAATTGTCATTAATAAGCCTAATCTTGTTGTTAATTCATATTTAACATAGGCTATTCGATTGATTATGTTTCCTTTACTGTCTGGTCTGATAACAGATTATGAAAGAAGTGATGACAGAAACGCGCCACTCACTCTCAGGGGACAAATGTCGCTTGTTCATTAACAGTTTAGTAATTGCAGTAACTCTGTTGGGCCTCAATCAATCGCCTTATTAGGTTTAAGTGCGCTTCTGGAGCAAACAGAATGCAACCAGTCGATGGAGCTGCATCTGATTATCGCCGCGGCTGACGCGCCATTGATCGCCTGGTGGAAATGTGGCTCGCGCCGCATCGATCACCGTTCACTGTCTGCGCTGCAACGTCACTGCTGAAGGCGGAGTGTTACACCCTGTCTGCGGGCACGAGCAGTTCCCACACCTGTCCACATAGTCTTAGTCACCTTGTGAACACTGTTGTGGATCCTAAAAACAACAACAACAACAACAATAATAATAATAATAGATCCCCTAGTATCCGTTTGAAATAAATTGCTTGTTGTGGGCGTGGTC
>JAOTRJ010000019.1:16890558-16900896 GCA_028564905.1 Leptodoras praelongus
AGAAAGGATGAGAACAGAGAAAAGGTCTGTGGTCACCACCTGCAGAACCACTCCTTTATAGGGGTTGTCTTGCTAATCCTCTTGCAAAGGACACAGATGTATAGCTTGAGACAAGCACACAAAGAAAAAAAATCACATAAATTCTCCAACAAGAGGTACTACAGGTGAAATTTGAAGGGGGCAAAAAAGAGAAAGAAAGCAAGGCACTGATCAAACGTTGGGTGTATGTGTATGTGTATGTGTGTGTGTGTGTGTGTGTGTGTGTGTGTATGTGTGTATGTGTGTGTCAGTGCCAAGCACACTCGTTTATCCAGCCCACAAGTGAAAGTTAGGTTTCAAGCACAGTGTAATTATAGCTGGGGATGTCAGTTTGACATTAATGCAGCCAGCAGAAATTCCCTAATTGGCCTCAGAGGAGACAGTGAACCAGAAAATATATTAACATTTTTGGGGATAAAAAGCATATTTTGCCTAATCCGTTCACTTTCCAACAATATTTGAAGACCAAAATGCCCCAGGCCTCAGAATTTAAATGAGCAATTTTGTTTTTGAAGGAAACGGCCAATGAGACAGAAAATAGACTAAAGGGAAATCATTAGTGTATGAGAGATCCTGACAGGCTCGCCTGGCTGACTGGCTGGCCTGTCACCACGAGTGTATGTTCTTCGGCTCTGCGCTACGAGCTAAGCGGATAACATGAAGAGACCCATAAGCGTGCAGCCAGAAGTCAAAGCCTATTATCTGGAATATCTCAAACGTGGGGCTGCGGAAAGGGAAAGAAAGAGAAAACAGGATAGGAGGGGGAATGAAAACAAATAAAAACAATAGAACACCAGACTAACTGAAACAAAACAAAAGCCTTTAAATTGTGTCTAATATTGTAATCAAAGAAGACCACTGGTCAACACACTCTGAGATACACCTCATAACCTGGCATAATGGGAAATAAAATTCATATCTGAATAAACCAGATTGCTCACGTTTATTGGCTTTACCTTCTCAGTAAAGATGGTAAAAAGTTGCAATGTACAAGTTAGAAGCAGTGGTGCTGTCACATGGCTTGCAAACTGATGTGATACGACTGCGAAAATGCAGCCAAGTGCAGTCAGGAGACATTAGGTCGGCCCCTCTGTGATGGAGCAGATGAGGCTGGCATGGCCCAGGGCTGGCACTGCAGGGCATGTACTCCATTTGTGCCGCGTTGGCCTTTTGAAACGAAAGACAGAGTAAGAACGTCCCAGCCCTGGCCGAGGGGGTCATCTATTGCTCGTTCAGCAGGAAAGAAAAGGAAAGATGAGAGGAAGGGGAGAGGCGAGTAAGAGGGAAGTGAGAACAACAACAGATCTCAGACCATGCGTCTCTTTTAGAATGACTACAAAGAGCATCTGATATTCCTACTTGCTTAGAGTCAGATGCCTTTACTGTTTGATGGTCCGAATGTTTCATACATAGCTCACGGGTGTGTGTGTGTGTGTATGTTTGTGAGTGAGAGAGAGAGAGAGACAGAAGGAGACAGCAATATGAGCTTCTAAGGTCACACAAATGAGTATCTGTATGTGTGTATACTTATTTTCTACTTATTTTATCACTCTATCATCTGCCTTCTAGAGCCAGAACAGGGTATGAGGATTTATAACAGCCTGATATATACCAAGCGAAGCATTTAATCAGAGGCTTTGATAAACATTTGGCACAAAGTGATGGGCTTATGTTCCTGACGCCCACAGCCCAGGGCAAAAGATTGAGACAAAGACGGCTTTTCAGTGGCAATCCATCCCCTCGTCAGCGCACCTGTCACTCAAGCTGACATCAGGACAGGAGATATCAAAGAAAGAGAGGACTTTTCATCTCAAGCAGGCGCAGACATGGTAAATGCTACAAAAGTTCAGGAATATTGAGAAATGTGTGCGTATCATCAATAAGCTGGGGTGCTCACATCAGAAACATAAGCTCATCACTTTGTGGGAAATATTTATCAAAGCCTCTGTTTAAATGCTTTGCTTGGTATATATCAGCCTAAATACACTGTTCTGCTCTCAAGATATATATTCGGTATAGGGGAATATGAGATTACATTCTCAACATCCAGCACAATCTTTATAAATGTATCTTTCATTTAAAATAACCAGATCAAAATGGGTTTAAAGCAATGATTTAGTTCAAACAATATCATTATAGCTCTTGCCGAAGAGCATTTTGCGATGGAAAAATAGCACTGTAGGCTGATAATATATGACCAACCTTTATGATATACATAATTTATTACATATTGTAAAAATATAAAAGTTTGAAGAAGAAGAAGATAAAGAAGAAGGTGAAAAGCTGAAAGTGTCTACGGTTCCCAAGGGTCAACATGGTGAGCGTGTATGTGTTTGTGAAGTAAAAGCTTTTTAAAATGCCTAAAGCATTATAGGACTTGACTATACTAAAAGAAGTCAGGGAATTGGCTGGAACTTGCCCTTAGCAGCATTTCTGAGATCAGGTTGGTTTGGCCTTCAATGCTTCTGTTTAGAAAAAAGACAAGAGAAAGTGGTCTCAGACTACTGCAACTCTTACTGTAGTGGAGGAAATGCCCACAGGAGCTTGATGAAGAAGGCAACCACAAGCCATCTGGATGTAGAGGCCATCGTAGATTGTACATTGTTGATTGACCATTTATATGCTTTTATCTTGCCCCAATGTACTGTGCACCTTCAAAGAAATCAAATACAGCAAGGTATATTAGGGTAAATTTATTGATTTCTATTTTTCACATGTAGCAGAGCAGAGTGGAGCATCAGATACCTCGTTTATAAGTGTCTAGTTCATTTTTCTATTTTAGAATTTTGCTTAATTTCATGCAAATGAGTCATTAACTCTCATACAATCCTCAACATGTACAGTGTACAGTATCTCTTCATTCCAATCAAATGTGTAAATAATAAATGGGATAAGTTAGGGTAAAGGTCAGAGGATAATGGTCACTTATATGAAATACAATTAAATCACTCCCCCTACAAGTATAATAAATACATACATATGTAGACAGCAATTGGGTGTGGATCATATGTGTATGCATATCACAGTCAGTTAGATATCTCCCGTTACAATCATTGTCTAAAACTGTTCCTGAACAGCATACTATGGAAAGGCTCTCAGAAAGCACAGTGGCACAGCAGGTAGTTTTGGTGCCTTACAGCTCCAGGGTCTAGGGTTTGATCCTGAACACTGATTCTCCCAGTATCCACTTAGAAAACTCCTCTGGGAACTCGCGTTTCCTGCCAGAAACATGACCATGTGAGCTGGCTAGTCTAAATTGCCCCTAGATGTCTGAATCAACTTGCAAATGTGTGGCAAGCAAATGCGATGATTGATGTTTCATCCAGGATGCATTCCTGCCATGTACTCAGTGTTTCTGTAACACGTTTTGGATCCACTGAAACCCTGAGAGAGTGAATACTGGATATGAATGAACGAATATTTTTATAGTTATCCATTAAAAGCTTTTATTTTTCTACTGTGAATGAACATACAGTAATTAAAAAAAAGAGCTGCCATACAGTAGGACACAGCAAACACCAATATAGGATTAATTGAATTAATATTATGACAGAGAGATATCTATTAGCCATGTTTACAAAAGCCAGTCAACCTAACGTGTGTGTCTTTGGACTGTGGGAGGAAACCGGAGTACACCCACACGGGGAGGACATGCAGACTCCACACAGAAAGGACCCAGACCGCCCCACCCGGGGATCGAACCCGGGACCTTCTTGCTGTGCGGCGATGGTGCTACCCACAGAGCCACCGTGTCACCCACATTGTATTTCATATCTTTATATATCAGATTACTATACTATACTATGTAATTCATCTGTAGGGGGCGCTCCAACTGACACACAGCTCAAGAACTGCTCGAGCAACAATCTTGCAATTTGGTATGCTTATTTCACTTCATTTTTGCATTTTCTCTCACTTTATTCAGCTGTCATAATCTGTATCACTATGCAGTATGTCTAGATGAATATTGTATATAATAATAAAAAACAGCTACCTGCTTCAACCTACTGTACCACCTACTTTATCCTTGTCAGGATCACTATGAAATTGGAGGCTATCTCTAACACTCTGTACTGTTTGTACTGTCTGTACCATTTGCACTGTTTGTGCTGCACTGTTTTGCATTAGTTTGCACGTGTGCACTTTATGTTGTACTGTTTAATTATACGTTGCACCATATGTCCTGGAGGAATGTTGTTTCGTTTCACTGTGTACTGTACACACTGTATATGGTTGAAATCACAATAAAACCCACTTGACTTGACTTGACACCAGTAGTGAACCTAGTCCATTGCAAGACACCACACACACACACTATTACACATTCATTCACACCTAGTTGCAAATTATCTTATGCAATTTATCGACTTGTGTTATGTTTTTGGCAGATGAGAGGAAACTGGAGAAAACGCCCATGTGGACATGGGGAGAATATGGACAGAAGTTACTCACAGGCAGTAGTCTGAGATCAGGATTGAGCCAGCGACACTGGGGCTTCGTCCACACTAATATGTTTTGATTTTAAAACGGCATTTTAAAACAAAAAGGATCTCTGTCCAGACGAGCATTTCATTTTCAGCTCTGTATTGGAAATAATCTTCATCCATCTTCATCCATTTTCCTCTGGAAAAGGGTCAAGTGAAAGAGCCTGAAGAATCTCTGAAGGAACGTTGTGACTGATAAGATCTAATCAGGAAGCGAGCATGGATGTCTGGTTCCAAAAGCCCTCATTTCTGCCCGTCCATGCTACAAAGCAGCCCTGGAGTTTTAAATCTAAAATGGAGCTGGCACTGTTTCTAAAGGTCTCTGTTAAAGAAGCTAGAAAACTCTGGAGTAGTGTGGATGCCAGGCATAAACATAGCAAAAGTGATGTGAAACTAAAACTAAAACTAAAACGTATTAGTGTGGCCTGGAGCTGTGAGGTGGCAACATTACCCGCTGCACAGCTGTGCCACCCCACTGCTGGAGTTCACTGCTGCTGCCTCAAATCAATAAATCAATAAATAAACAAGTTGACAGGGACTTTAAAGAAATTCTTTTAGAATTACTATGCAGTTTATAGCATAGAAGACATATGTGCTCAGTAGAATACACCCACACATCACCTAAAGCTCTTAACGTCAGTCTCACTTACCACTGCTAAAGTCACTTGATATGTGTTTATCTCTACGTATAGACTGAAATACATTTGTTCTTGCATACTGACCCGATTTCTTGCCTTAACCTCACATGATCTTTATGAATTATTAAATGAAGAACACTGGACTGTTTCAAAGAACTTGTTCTGTCAATGCTGCTGAGTGTTCCCTGTGCTTTATATTTGTTACATTGCCTGTGGAAACAACATTTGAAATGTTCACATTGCTGGGATTAGAATGGTCTAATCAGTATTTTATAAGCTAAATTTTATATAAAAGTGACATATTACATGCATATCCTAAGTGTTTCAGTGAAATAACTCTTTGTTACTTTGTGGAATGAGAAATATTGGGTCACCAGCCATCCAAATGTGAAGGCCATTTGAGATATGATAGAAATCTTGAGGTATCTTGAGATCTTGAGATTAACCATTCATTCTTCTTTAATGATTATAAAACACCTTGTGCCCTAAGCTGGGCACCAGCTCTCCCATGACCCTGAAATAGGATTAACCAGCGAAATACACTCAAACCACTCCTTTTAACTTAACATATCGAAGTTGCTGGAATTTTACTGAGTGATCAATTTTATTAAATGAAGTCTGAAAGACCACCTACACAAACCCTTTGTAACCATTAGAAACATCCTGTAGAAGTCAGAGTACAGGGTCAGGTAGACTTAAGCATTGCACTAGCTAATACATGTTTAGGCTATGGCTACTACATTCATGCTTACACTTTGTAAGGATTAGAAATGAGCCCATCCAATGATCTCATAGCGATTTTGACCTGCTTCCTAACCTGCAATGTTTTTACTACAAGTTAGATTTGTACCTGCAAATGTACTGTATATAGACTATATCATTGTTTTTAAGAGACATTATATTCAGTAGGGGCGACATGGTGGCTTGGTGAGTAGCACCGTCGCTTCACAGCTAGAAGGTCCCTGGTTCGATCCCCGGGTGGGGCGGTCTGGGTCTTTTCTGTGTGGAGTCTGCATGTTCTCCCTGTGTCTGCGTGGGTTTACACCGGGTACTCCGGTTTCGTCCCACAGTCTAAAGACATGCACGTTAGGTTGATTGGTGTCTCTAAAGTGGCCCTAGTGAGTGTGTGCCCTATGATGGATTGGTGCCCTGTCTAGGGTTGTTCCTGCCTTGCGCCCTATGCTGCCGGCAAACTAAGACTTCATGGACCCAGCTTTGTGCACAGGGGCATTGTCATGCTGGAACAAGTTTGGACTCCTTAGATCCGGTGTAAGCATGCTATACAATTGTATAGTCTGCTTCCATTCTAAACAGATATGTGGTTTTATGGCAACAGCTCAGGCCCTAAGAAGGTTTAATTAGTGTACAGTACGAAGTCTTAGGTACATGTAGTGACTTTCCGTAAACAAAGATGCCTTCTAAAATAATGTAGATATAATGAAGATAATAATGACAATTCTACATAAAAGAAAACAGGTCAATATTTGGTGTGCTTTTTTCTTAAATGGTGTTCTCAGGTACAATTTTATAAGGAACTTACAACTATTAGTCAATTAGTTTTTATTAGTTCTTAATTAGGTTTTTCTTTTTTGCATGCAAAACCCAGCAGCCTTCATTATGATTTTTGTCACAGTACTATATATAGGGTGTTCCAAAATGCAGTGTATGTAAGTACCAAAATTGTGAAGTGAAATTGAGTGATCAGTGTTTTTCACGTTTAATATATAAGGACTTTTCTGGGAATCAGCAAGAACCCAGAAATTTGATATTAAGGCTATGTTTACTATATACAAGGAGAATGGGAGGGAGAAGGAGAGACAGAGAGAGGAAGAGAAGCAATCCCCAGGCCTTATCCTTGTTACTTGTTCACCTGATGGGAACACAGGAGCGCTAGCTGTTCCTCCTCATCAATACACCACGTCTTTTTGTCAGTAATTTGCAATAAGTGTCTGCGCCATATCTTTAGGGAGCTGGAAATCATTACCGGCTGAGGTGCTGCTTGCCTCCTAATTGGAAGCATTGGGCCCTATCAACTGAGGATTTTCCCACATCTTTGACAGACACCAATATGAAAATCATTGTCCAGTTGTCAATTTAAGAGACCGTTAAAAGAGCTTACTTTAATTTTAATTGGAACTTTCTCCTACACTTCATGGTCAACTGTGAGGAATATAAAAATATTAGACCTGGACCTTGTGTGTGTGTGTGTGTGTGTGTGTGTGTGTGTTATTTGAAAAAGTCCCAAGGAATTAACGCCAAGGTGTAATCCTATGTAGGTCAAATTGACAGGTTACTGCTGTGACCTGATTACAAATGAAGGCAGTGAGCATGTGCATTTAGTTTACAAAAATCCTCACCCCTGGTTTCCAGGGACTTCATGATGGGAATAGAGTGCAGTCGAGGCCAGGCTTGCAAAGCTTCCAATTAAGTGAAACCTCATCCGCTTTTAAGATGTTTGCCTGGTGTGTTGGCACTAGCATCGATCAGGATGGCTAAAGTGGCTGGCCGATTGTGCATATTTACGCGTGCTGCTCTCTCCTCGACCCTTAGCTGGACTGTACACTCTTCTTTTTTTAAATCAGGCACAGGGGGCTCTGCAGGACCCGTTTGCTCATGAAATGAAACAGTTGCAAATGCTAGCAGATATGGGTGAGACTAATATGCAGAAATGGCTATACAGCAGTCAACAAATTGCAGGGCTTTATGTTGTGTGGTGTATTTTGTGTATTGTACTGGGTGAGGTGAGGGATCTTGGATTATTTTGGCCTGATTTAACATGACAGTGATGGTTGATTGTCCATGACGCACACTAATTACTAATATCCCTAAAACACACACACATACACAATCCTGACACTTGATTTGATGGCCAGATTTAAGTCTGTACTCAAGGACGATCCATAAATCACATCCATAAATGTGTGTCTAATGAGTGAATATGAATGTGATCATAAATGACTGTGTAATCTGGGAGGAGGCAAAGAAACAAAATGAAAATGTTGTAAGAAAAAGTGTGCTTGTGATAACTGGGAGGTTTGTGTGTGTGTGTGTGTGTGTGTGTGTGTAGGACAATGTTTTATGTCTTGTGGGGACCAGATGTCCCACAAGAAAAGGAATGTCTGATATTTTTGTCCTTCTGGGGACATTTTGCTGGTCCCCATAAAGAAAGAGTTTTTTGTAGTGTCTAACAAAAATAAAAAATAAAAGAGCCAAAAATTAAAAGTCCTAACAAGTATAGCATGACACAACTGTGTGTGTGTGTGTGTGTATTCTTTCTTTCGTCAGTGTCCACCCTCTCTGGGAGCTGCTGTCATGTTTACCGGCTGTTTGCCTCGCTGTCAGAAAGCATTTGGAAGGCATAGCTGTCTCAGCTCACTTACAAGGGGGATTTATTTGACCTCATTACACCACAATAAAGCAGGAAGCTGGTTTACTAAATATCACTATGCTGTTCTCACTTCACACCGGAGCATGCAGAAGAGCGTGCTGAAAAGGTTTGAGATATGTGCAGAGAGGAGGGAGTTGTGGGAGGAGTGTGTGTGTGTTGGGGGCATTTTCTTAGGTGGGGGAGTGGGGGGGTCGATTGTTGACCTTCACTAGCCAGAAGGGATTTTGAGAAGCGTAAGGGTGGAGGGAGGGGGAAAAAAGCAGCTACATAAAGCCCTGTTTAAGAGCAAAGGCATTGAAGAAAAAAAAGATTTATGCTTTTAATTAATGGCAATTAAACCATGCCTGTTGGGCTGGCCTATGGCAATTGTTCACAGAGAAAAAAAAAGGAGGCCGTTTTGGTGACAAGCACTCAATTCCTCAAAGTTCTACCAGGGGAGCAGACACTGCAGGCATCAAAAACCCCCTGAATCAAATCAATAAAAGAATTAAACATTCATAAATTGCATTTTGACACTTATCAAATGGAGCTGAGCTTTGATATTTCTGAATTCCTCAGAGGTGATGCAAACAAGAAAAGCAGCAGCTAGAGAACAATCAAAGGCTCTTGTTAGCATGTGCTGTCAGATGCATCACCGCTATTAATTACTACAAATTAATGTGACTCTAGCCTCCTGTGCTGATCGTGATGATAATAAGGCCGAGTTGCATATGTGGGGGAAACAGATGCAGCCCTGCCAAAAATAATAAGGAATCTAACATTCACTCCAATGCAACCATGTTTACAGCACCGGCTGTTTAACGGATGTGATTTTAAACCCACACACACACTTGATCACACACAGTGCTGTAATTTGATGAACTATCAGTTCAGTGAGCCCTTCATCCCTTGCTTTGCTCTAATTATGCCTGTGCATTAAGGTTGTTAAAATTTCAGTGTTGTGGCTTGCCTTGAAAAAAGAAGTTTATTCCCATATGCTATTAGTATACTGCTTTTAAACTTAGTACGTTTTTAGTTTACTTTTTATGTACTTAGCAGAAATAGACTATGTTAAATTATCCTTAAGTATACTTGTCTTATACTGGCAAATATACAGAAATTTACTTGGCCTATACATATAAGTATAATTAGCCTATACTTGTACTTATCCTTACTTGTCTTATTCTGACAAGTATACAGAAAAGTATATTTGTACTTGATCTTTTGATTGAGATATACTTGAATGAAAGAATGGTATAATAGAGAATTTCTGCCTTATACATACATTTTAAGTATACTTGGCTTGAGGTTTGGCAATGCACAGGTGGAACTGAACCTGATCATTACGTGCAATATTTGTGTGTTATTCACTCACAGAGAAACAGATAAACATTTGGCTGATTTTATTGACAATTCATACAAAGTGGGAGAGTACTATAACAGTTGATTCATATTGGCAGATATTATATGGGCTTGTGTTAACTCTCTGCCATCACCTTATTAGTGTGATTGCAGGAGGCAATCACACTATTGTTATCTGTCAGGAGTATTCAGGGTAGTTTTGTCTGGATTTCAACTGCCGCAATTTTGGAAATATCCATACCGTTCCAACTCTAAAATATCCGAGACGGTCGGGATCGGTGCGCTTGTATAAGGCTAAGGGATCCGTGCACTCGTTTACCCTCTACACTTGTTTTTATTCCCCTTTTTTCCCACTCACTTCCATTGATTTACATTTCAGTTTCTATTTTTTTGTCATCTGTACTTCTGCTTGAATAACACGTTGCATACACACTATGACCAGTCTGAT
>JAOTRJ010000019.1:16967113-16986911 GCA_028564905.1 Leptodoras praelongus
GAACTAGTTTTGATGCCTTCAGTGAGAATCTACAATGTAAATAGTCATGAAAATAAAGAAAACGCATTGAATGAGAAAGTGCGTTCAAACTTTTGGCCTGTACTGTATATTTAAATTAAAATTTGTTCAATTGTTTAATACCATCTTTTTAACATAAAATTTTTCCAATACAGCCATCAAGACCATTAAAAATGTCAGCTTGAAAGCCATATTTCCTATATGCACTAACTGAAATAATAAAACTCAAGCCCATATGTTAAAGGGCCAGTTGAATTTCAAAACCTCCAGGGCCATTAGAATTAGATATCAGATTAGATATAAAACTGACATACAGTTTATATGCACTAATATAAACAATATTAGCAACAACACATGCATTCCATGTTCAAATACCAGTTAGGTTAATTGGGTGGTAGTTTTAGCTATCCAGTTAGGAAAAGAATTCGTTACCTTCTCACAGATTTTGTAATTAGCCGACGAGTACCACACACTGTAACGTAGATGGATGAGGCTCCATAGAGATAGATTCAGTAAGGTGTGTTGCTGTGAGGTGATGTGTTAAAGCAAAGGTGTGAATTATAACTCTGGAAATTAAATTCAGCTTTGCAAACTGGTTTTCCTTAAAGGATCCACCAGGCAACTTTTTAAAGTGAAACTTTCTGCCTAAAACTCCATCCTTGTACTTTAGCCAGGATAATTCGGGTGGATGGCAGACATCACAGGGTCATGTCATGCAGATGTGTTCACTGCATTTTTTAATGACTAAAAATAGATTATTTTTCATTTGAAATAATTCAAATTAAACACAAAAATGAACATTTTCATTTTAACATTAATAATTAATTTTGACCGAAATGATTAAAAAAAAATTTCTGTAGCTATATTATAGTTACCTTTTTCGTATCCTAATTACCTAACACTATTCCATTTATTCTGTTACTCCCCAAGCCAGGTGTCTGAATACATATCTAAATGCCACATTTCCATTTTTGTTTTTTTTGTTCAGCAAAAGACGTTTTCAAATGCTGTCGTTATGGGTTACTGTGTATAGACTGATGGCAAAAAAAAGTAAATATAATTTTTTTTTTATTAACTAACACAATGAAGTGTTTACAAATTGAAAGGGTTTGAATGCCTTCCTAATGCGCTGTAAATACATAGGAGTGAATGGACTCTCCAGGCAGCTTTCTGAGCGGAGTACCTGCATGTCAGTGTGTAGATCACTTCAGAGGTGGTGTGTAGCGTGTGGAACGTCTTCCTCTTTGGCCCAGACCTTGAGCGAGGCAGTTTCTGATTACAATCATATGCTGCAAACACAACCAACCACAATTAGCAAAGCGCGTGTAGAGTAGGGGCGTAAAGACTGTCAGATTCAAATCTATGCTCTAGTCTTATTATTTACGATAAAACTGAACACACTCCAAGCATCATATCATCTCAGCAGGAGGGATTCACACTTCTGAAATAGTCATATGTATGTGTGTGAATAAGCTGGACAGCAGACGTACATGTTCCCTCCAGCATGGCGATCCTCTTCCTGCGTGCATAAGCCCTAAGATGATTGGACAAACTGACACCGCTGTGGAAAGTTGCTTTACAGTGGATACAAATCTTCTTATTTCCTTCAAATTTCCCTGTAAAACAGACAAACACGATAATATAATTATCAAAGTAATTCAATAAAGCTGAATGCATGCCAACAAACCATACAAACATTTAACTCGTTAGGTTTAACAAATGTTCTTACAATAGCACAAACATTTTAGAAGCATGTTATTCAACTTATTTTACAGCACAGCCGAGTTAACTTCTCAATCCTGACTGGTCAGGTGTTGATGTGTTTCCTATAACAGCAGGTCAGATAATCCAGTCAAAGTGCTACAATCAGCCAGTTCTATCTCAGGCTTATATCAAGATGCTTGTTCTTAAATCTTGTAGTTTCATTCACAGACAGACCCAAAAGTGAGTTTGGGGCTCCCAGGTGGCACAACAGAAAAGTCTCATCTAATCGTGGGCATCTGTGAGTTCATGCATACCCCCCTCACCCCCTCCGTCGTAGGTGACGTATGATATGGGTGGGAACTGTCCAGGACCAAATTAGGGGGAAATTATTATTAATATGGAGAAGCTTCCCATAAGGAAAAACATTCAACGTTTATTGTAGAAGTCTCCAGTGTCGGAACTTTGTAGCTGTAAGTCAAGTCACCTTTATTTATATAGCACATTTTAAAAGACCACTAGTCTCAGCCAGTGCTGTACAAGAAAATAAACTTAACACACAAACATAAAACAATAAAAGAACCAAACATACCAAACATAATATAAAATGCACATGCAATTCACCAGATATCAAATGCCTGAGAAAATAAATGTTTTAAGTTTGACTTAAAATGATATAAGGTAAGGGATTCCTTTATATGAGTCGGGAGACAGTTCCAAAGTCTTGGTGTGGCTACAGAAAAGGCCTGATCGGCTTTGGACCTCATCCGTGAGCTGCAAGAACATTTTCTGGCAAGGGAAATACTCTTCTGGCCTTTGCACATTCTGGCTCTTCCATATCCCCTAAACAGCCTTCAGATGGGACAGGTTCTGATGTGTGAAAAGACTGTGCCATATCATAGATCTGGACCAAGAGGACAATGCCAAAACTCCCTACTTTCTATTCACCCCCAAACCACACACACACAATAAGTTTCTACTGATTATTCCTCCTGCTTTGGATTTAAGTTACAGGATACATCCACAGTTCACATCTTAAACATATTCTGTTTTGTATTTTTTTGTTGTTTTTGACTTTTTTTTTTTAGGAAAGATGTAAGAGAGGGGTGTATTTTTTCTTTTTTGTAATCCAGAAACCATGAGGAGTACAAACATTTGTATTAAACACTATAATTACTAATTACACAGAAATAAACAGTAAGTTAAGCAACACTTTTATTGTGTAGCATACAGTATGAGAACACTTACTTCTCCATCTACAGATCTTTTTATTAACATGTGAACACTATATTTAGATCCATGTGTGTGTGTGTGTGCGCGCACACACCAGCAGCTTGAGCGTAATAAACTGTGATTCCCTCAGTGTCTTCACCCTCTCACTCCATCTGTTGTCAAATCTTTACACTCACTTCTGTATTGTTGAGAACAATGTTTATCAAAATACACTCCACACTGTTTGTTTTTTTTCCTCTCTTTTTTTTGACAGTGAGAGAACAAAAATGTTCAGCAATCGTTCAGGAATGATTTGTTCCTCTTGTGGTGCAACAGGCTGAATAAGACCTTCAAAGCCGTAGCAATGCCAAAGGATAAATAAAATTCATTAAATAAGTTTGCATTTAAATAAAAACATGCAGGGTTTTTTTTCCCCCAGATTAAAGATAAAACTGAAAACAGCCTCACACAAATAATACTATGTACTAAAAGCTTGAACTTAACCAAATAGACTTATTCTTACTGATCTGTAACTTGATCATTCTTAGAGAAAAACAGTTTGATAGCAAAGTTTCAGGCATCATTCAGCACAACGGCCATGTTCCCTGCTGCATATGTTAAACTGGATCATTATCTGAAGTGACAGTCTGCCAAGGTAAGGTTAGAATATAGCCGAAATAAACATTTATGTCTTTTTAGCAAAATATATATTTATCGTATAAAACTTGAAATGCATGTCTTAAAATATATTATTGGCAGAAAAACTTTGTTTTCCACAATCCAGCCACAGTGCCTTCTGCCTTGCTTTTTCCACAATGCTTCACATATACACCCTGATTTAGGTATTGTACCATGTAAACAGATGGACATATGGATGGATGAAAAACAAAGAAGCAAAAGATGTATTGAGTTATATAGTCTGTGTTGTGGAGAAATCGTAACAGCTTCTAGTCATTTCACACCAAATATCATGCAAAACATATGCTACTTGGACTTGTTTGCCGTGACAAGACACCAAAGGTTATTTAAATTACCTGCAAATTGTTGTACTGACAATTACATGCAACAAACCAACAGATGTCTTAATTACCTACCGAATACTTTGAGGCACATTTTCTCTCTCACTTTTTCCAAACCGTGCCACAGCGGGGCTTTAAAAGTTTTTAGGATTCCCGACAAAACGAACGAACAAACTGAATTTCCTGCCAAGGATGCTAATACACTGCAAGCACTCAACTCTGCCAAAACAGAAAATGGCTCCCTCAATAAAAAAAGACCAGTTTTACATTTGGGTGTACAGACTGAGTTTACAACCCCAATTCCAATGAAGTTGGGACATGAATCAAGCAAGAATGGGAAAGATTTCCAGCTACAAAGCTTCAGCAATTAGTGTCCTCAGTTCCCAAACGCTTATTGAGTGTTGTTAAAAGGAAAGGTGATGCAACACAGCAGTAAACATGCCCCTGTCCCAACTGTTTTGGAACGTGTTGCAGGCATCAAATTCAAAATTTTAAAAACAAAGTTTATCTGTTTGAACATTAAATATCTTGTCTTTGTAGTGTATTCAACTGAATATGGGTTGAAAAGGATCATTGTGTTCGGTTTTTATTTGTTTTCACAACATCCCAATTTCATTGGAATTGGGGTTGTAATTTTGGCCTGTGCACCAGTTAGTCCAAGTGAATGGGGTGTGGGTTCTTTGTCCGTCAGTCATAATGAATAAGACATGCCCTCTGTGGTCACCAGTCTCCGTTAGAAGGGCATGCCATCTGTGTTTGTTAGTCCCAGGAAAAGAAGCAGGGCATCAGTACCAGTCAGACTCAGTAAAGGAGTTACAGGAAAGGAGATGTGGCATATGTACCCACTCTATCCTAGTCCCACTTAAATAGATACCATTTACCCCTACAGGTGTACAATACTGAATCACACCATACTGACTCATACTAACAATCAAATCCTCCTTGTGCATGAAACTGTGAAAAGTCTGTGAACTTTGTACTGAATTGTGGCTTTAATGCATTACACAGTTGTTTTGTTGGGCAGGTGGAGGCATTCTTAGCATAACCCCGCCCACACAGAAAAATATAGTGCAAATGAATATGAGTGATTCTCAGACTTGGTGACAAGATACAAGAATTTTTAAGTCATGTTGATGGAGAACTGAGGATCACCACCAACACCTGCCACTCCAGTGACCACTAGGTAGTTTTCTAGCCTTGGCTAGAAAGCCTTGGCACCACTGTCATGAGTGCATGTAGGTAACAATGGGATTTTACATGGTGTAGCCTAGCATCATTTTCATTTAATATTAAGTAATGTTACTGGATGTAGCGTCATCTTGGTCTTTATTTGGCTAGGTTATGCTAGTCAGTTGCTAGGACTGCCATTGCCATGACCAGTTTTACACTCCATCAGTCAAATCCCCATCCAGGTACAGTTTATAACTTCAACAGAAAAGACTTCATGTTAAAACTAATGAATATACTGGTTATAAGAAAGTTATAAAAATATACTGGTTATAAAAAGTTTTTTTTTCCCCCTTCTCTCTCCTTCATTCTTTCAATGACTTCGAGAAGCATCTCAAGTCTTAAAGCATACAAAGGGAGCATCCATGCTTTATGAAGTGTGAGCTGTGTGCCATACATATTTAATGGTGGATTGGGTGGCTAAAACACAATAGGCATATGATAGGGTAGAGAAATGTACAAAATAGTTATAAAACAAGTATTTGGTACTGCTG
Source organism: Leptodoras praelongus (assembly GCA_028564905.1). Classification (NCBI taxonomy): domain Eukaryota; kingdom Metazoa; phylum Chordata; class Actinopteri; order Siluriformes; family Doradidae; genus Leptodoras; species Leptodoras praelongus. The sequence goes on from JAOTRJ010000019.1 coordinate 16,972,785, forward strand.
TAGCACATTTACCATCACCCCCTTTTGTAAATGTCTCATATTTGTGCCACCAAACTTAATCATCCTCCACTTGCAGAAGCCCTGAAGATTAACAGCATCTGCATTGCTATGAGAAGAATGCTCCATTCTTACACGTGACCCAGATTTTTCAGCGTACCATACAATTTAGCCATTACCTGTCTGTCATGTCATATACTCGATGCCTTTGATTCTACATCAGTAGAGACAAGACAGATCATACACACAGCTGTCTGAGACAGACAGAAGGCCTCATTTGACAATGAAGCTGCATGCTCATTAAAAGTAGTGTGATTTATGTACATTACAAATCAGTTTAACATTACAAGGGAAGCCTGTAAAAATAAATTTTAAAAAGTTATTTCAAAAGAAATCAGCAATAACCTTCAGACATTTTCAACAGGAAACATGGTGTACATATAGCAGTGTGCATTATGCTGGTGTAATAAGTGTAACCCAGATGTACAATTGGAGACAAAATATTGTGCTCTAGCATATTAATGTCAGCTTCTGATCACAGCGCCATGGTATCCTCCCCCTGAAGCCAACACTGGAGAAAACATTATGGGTGAAATTTCTACAAACCAGCAAAAGTGATCACAAAAGCCAATGTCAAATGGAGTGTTTCTCAGTGCTTTTGTTAAATAACTGTTGCGTACTTTGTTTTGTTCCTCGTTAGTTTTTAATACATGTTGTTGTGTAACTGTATGGACTGTGAAAATGTCCTTACAGAGTGCTGAAAGAACTTGCGATGTTCACGGCTGCACTAACAATTAACCCAGTGGCTGAAACAGGAAAAATGTTACATCTATACACACGTCTCATCAGTACAAGTTCAATGTCAAACACAGTCATGGGCAATTTTGCATCTCCAATTCACCTAACGTACATGGATTTGGACTGTGGGAGGAAACCGGAGAACCCGGAGTGAACGTATGTGAACGCCATGCAGACTCCACGAAGGACCCAAACCGCTCCACCTGGGAACGAACGCAGGACCTTCTTGCTGTGAGGTGACCGTGCTACCCATTGAGCCACCGAGCCAGGAGTGTTATAAACACAAGCACTTTTAGAACCATTTCCAATAGAGCAAAATGGGCCATGCTGTCAGGGTGGGAGAGGCAGCATAGACAATCTCTCCTATGTCAATCACGGGCGACTGTGGGCTCAGGTTACTTTATAGGGGTTTATAAAGTGTCGATGTCATTTGTAAACAGATTAGTTGATACAAGCCTTATATCATATATACCTACAGTACCAGTCGAAAGTTGGACACACCTTCAAATTCAGTGGTTTTTCATTATTTTTAACTTTTCTGCATTGTAGATTAATTAAGATACTAAAGTCATCCAAACTATGAAGAAATACATATGGAATTATTTAGTAAACAAAAAAAAGTGTTAAGAATATATTTTATATTTCAGATTCTTCAAAGTAGACACCTCTTGTTTAGTTGTGCTTAGCCATCAGCTTTGCACATCTTGGCATTTTCTCAGTCAGCTTGATGAGGTAGTCACCTGGAATGGCTTTCAGTTAACAGCTGTGCCTTGTCAAGAGTTCATTTCTTGAATTTCTTGCCCTCTTAATGTGTTTGAGACATCAGTTGTGTTGTGAAGAGTCGGTATACAGTCCATCATTACTTTAAGAAATGAAGGTCAGTTTGGTGAGATGCTTTGGGATGACTTGGAGCGCAGAGTGATGACAAAGCAGCCAACAAGTGCTCAGCACCTCTGGAAACTCCTTCAAGACTGTTAGAAAACCATTTCAGGTGATTACCTCATGAAGCTGACTGAGAGAATACCAAGAGTGTGCAAAGCTGTAATCAAAGCAAAACTTTGATTACAAAAAAAACTTTGAAGAATCTAAAATCTGAAACATATTTTGGTTTGTACAACACTTTTAAGTTTACAACATGACTCATTATGTGTTCCTCCATAGTCTGGATGACTTCAGTATTCATTTATAATGTAGGAAAAAAAGCTTTTGACTTGTACTGTATGTTCTCTTAAATCTGACTGCCTGCATATTCCAGTTTTTCAGTGGGGAGCCTTCTCACCATCAAAAAAAACACAAAGGTAGTGATAATAACACAATTAATATTAATTAATATAGGGGGTATACTGTATTTCATAGAGGATTATCACTAGTTAAACTTCAGGTAGGCTTGTATACTCCTAATTATTCACAGTTTTATATCTGATCTGAGAAAATGTAAATGGAACAAGCGTGTCGAATCGTGGTAATGCAGTCGATGTGTCGTCGGTGGTTAAGAGTGAATTCATCTGTGCAGTTCAAGGAGTCTGCTTGAGATTTGAAGAGCTGCACTGTATTAAATATTGAAACTGAATATATGCTGTATAAAGGCACAACGAGGCAGCGGTATTTAAAAGCAGGTCCCAGGTTGTAGCTAAAGCACCGACACTACCTGTGCCGCTTTAAACATTCCATAAGACCTGCTCATGTGTTTTGACACTTTATGGTGCAATATCTATAAAAATCAACAAAAGTCTTTTTTTTTTTTTAAGCTGGAAACACTTTCTTCCTCTGCACATAATTTGCCATCACTTCACACAAGCATCACAGGAGGTGTAGGAAGTGTGGAATGTTACATTAGTAGTGATTTGGATAGTATATTATTTAATTTCTTATTTAAAAAAAGACGACTTTCAGCTCGTATTATACCAGGGATGTATAAAGGACATTACTCTGCTAAACTTAATGCTTCTGAGGCCAAAGTATGATTCTGTAAACAGTCAGTATTTCATTATATTATATTGGTGACATTATTAGCCTTATGTGTCTAATGCAGGAGTTTCCCAAACCCTTTGGGCAAACTAATGGGCTTTTCTGCAACTCCAAACCTTTAACATCCTACTTTTTATTTCAATTTCAGATAATACAGTAGTCCTTTATTACAAATAATAATATAATAATAGAATTAGTTATAAATAATAAAGGACTACTGTAATATTTGAACATTTTATGACGTTAGTAACATATGTATGTGTAACACAAGTGAGGTGCTTACTAGTGTTGTGTTGTAAGCAAATCCACACCATGGTGGTGTTACACAACCTAAGGCAAAGCAACGCACCTGCCTTATACTCGTCCCATCATTTATTGCACGCACAAAAGCAGCAGCAACACAAGCAACGTTACCAATCATACAGTCGCTGCGTTTATGTAGTACTGTATTAAATGTACTGCATCTGAAAGATTTAAGAAATATTCTCCAGAGAGCACATCAGAGCCAAAACATTTACTAAACTAAAACGTCTAGCTATGTCATGCTTTCGGTTGCGGACTAATCTAGAAAATCCAGTAGACTGGTACACAAAAAAGACCTTTCAGTAGGTTTGAAGGCTACATGAGAAGTTTGTAAAATTCACCTTGTACTAGGAAAGAGGGTTAGTGTTAGTACTTCTCCCGATCTGACCCCCTTAGTCTTTTATCGGGAGACCTTGGTGGCCATTCAACTGGCCCACGACAGTGTATCCATATAGGTGTATCCATATAGATGGCCCACCCCACCCCGTATATTTAATTACTTATATGACCACCTTTGTGAAGCATTCTTAGCCTTTGGAAAGAGTTGCACTCTTTTAAACATTATTTCACTTAAGCAGATGATTCTGTGAATTTCTCACCTTGGCTACATATGGAGTCAGACAGAGCCTCAGGAGGAACCTTCTTGGATGGAGAAACGATAAACCGAGCTCTGGCTCTCTTAGAGTGGCATGTGTCTGCCAGCTCCTGGTCCTGTCTCTGCTTTTTAAGAAGATCTACTAAAGTTCTTTTGCTGCCCTCGTTCACCTTCTCGTCACTCCACTTCCTCTTCTCACCCTCCTCAGAGACCAGCTTGTTTGCAGTGTGCTGGATCTTCACTGGGACGCCTGTGGCTGTAAGAAACAGGCCCTCACTTCCTGCACTCTTCTGGGAGACAAAGGGTCGAGAGAGGCGAGGTTTGGTCTCGAGCGCTTGGAGAACGTTCCTGTGCTCGTTCTCGTCCTGCAGGAGCTCGTTGAGGATGCACAGGGGGGACTTGCTGGTACCCGAGATTGGCTTGCCAATCCGCTTCAGGTGACCCCGCACGTGATTGGACAGGCCAGTTTTAGTGTCAAACCAGCCCAGACACAGGGGGCAGGTGTGTTCGGTCTGACATTCAGGTTTATCTGTTGCGCAAAAAGAAGGCGGCTGTTATTACAGATCAAAAGGATGATGATTAGATATGAACCTAATGATCCATACACTTAAAGACTGAAAACAGTGTAGAAAACTAAAATATATGTAGGATGCTCAGACATACCACTTCACACAGCTGAAATAGCTTGTCTTATTAGACTGGGCAATTTGTAATGTATTCAATCACCAGTGAAATCATCTGACTGTAAATTATTCTAAATTATTAAATGTATTTCATGCAGAATGTACGAGTTCCAGATCTGGTCCAGATCTAAACTAAGGTAATAATGAATCACTGGTTTAAGTCAGCAGTGGTCAAACTTCTTCCAACATCTTAAATGTAAGCCAAATTCCATGGACTCCCTCAGTACACATTAATTTAATCAATCATTCAAATAGTTGCCTTATTTTAAATATGTACAATAATATGCTGGTCATGGAGATTAGATCAGAACATATTAGGTCCAAGCTAACATTATGTAAAGCTTGTTTGAGGTTAAAAAAAATGCAAGTGACCAAGCAAATAATAATAATAATTATTATTAATATATATATAGAATATGGATGAATAATAGGAATTTATTGCAAAATGGATTCCCATCATTTTCTTCTTGTGGTAAGAAAAATCTTGTGCATTTTATTTAAATTTGATTTCAGGGTTAACCTATTTTTACAAAAAAATATTTTTAGTTCAGCCGTTCACCTCTCCTGATTCTGTTGCTTAAGGAGGGCAGTCTTCTGCGCATTCGAGGCTGCCGGTCCTGAGACGCCACCTGTTCAGGTGACAGCATGTGACGAGCCTCATAGCTTAACCCACATCTATGCAGATGTCCTCTGATGTGATTGGACAAGCCTACCCCTGACTCAAACACAGCAGGACAATATGGACAGCACTTCCGATCTGGTTCAAACACAGGGGACACGCAGTAGCTGGTGTAGGAATCACTGAGATTAGGATCAGTACACTCTGGATTGCACTCGCTCACCGCACTCTCCATGTTCTCTTCTTTCACTATAAGTGTGCTGATCTCATCATCGTCATCCATGCGGCTATCCAGATCTGACTGATCAGGAGAGTTATGGATGCCGTCTTTAAGCAAATAGCCCTGCTGGGTTAAGGGGTCAGTGGCATCGCTGCTATCCAGGAAGTGTGCTGTGCTCTCGCTGGGAGAATTAGAATCATTTGTATGATTGGCACAATCAAAACTAACACTACTGTAATCGCCACTCTGAAAAGAATAAACATCAAGCCTTTCGGATTCATGCCTTGGCAAAATCGCTTGAATTTTCGCAGGAGTGTTGTGGTATGGAATGGACATTTTTCTTTTAGAGGAAGATTTTTGTTTCTGTACCATTAAACCATTTCCAGGAGCAGGATCTTTGGAAGTGTTAACGTCATCATGGTTCAGATGTGCAGCTTTTCTGGAGGTTGCAGACTTGGTCGCATGATTCATGTCAAAGCTAGAGAGATGTTTTTTGTTCTGTTTGGACACAGCACTTTCACATTCTTGATTGTCCTCTTCAACATAGGAGAGTCCTGTTGTCACATCTATTCTCTCTGTAGGCAGATATAATTTACTTGGCTTGTCACATTGCAGGGAAGACGGTGACAGGTTGTTTGCTAAGCTGCCAAAGCTCCATTTGATCAGCGAGGAGCTCAAACTTTTACAGGAATTTTGGGTGCCGTTCTCTTGCAGAAAAAGGTCAGCAAGGCTACTGGACCATGCAGATAGCCCTGCTCCATTTCTGTTCTGCTTCTCTTTCAAGAACTTTGGCTTCAGTGAAGGCGGAGATTGGTCATCTGTGTTAGTTTGGCCTGCTATCCTGTCCTGCTCAGACACTGACTCCGTAAGGTCAGCTGCCTTACTGTGTGACTGAAGTTCATAATCGCAAAGAGGCTGGTCATGTACGAGTTTCAGGTGCTGTCTTAAAACGTCTCTGTACTTTGTTCTAAATGTGCAAATTTTGCAAAGAAGCATGCCCAAGGGTTTTATGACTCTTGCTTGGCAAGCATTGAGGTGAGCTATCTGTTGGTGCGTTTCCATATCCGACTTGTTCAACACGATGTGATTGCATTCTTCACAACTGTAATAAGGTTTGTCCTTTTCATGGGTCTTGGCATGATGAATGAACGTTTGAGGACAATCGGTTCCAAAAGTACACTGGGTACACTGCAGCTGAGCTTCTCCTCCCTGGCTTCTCAGTTCATTCATATCTTTAATCTCCTCCATCAACCTTTCCCTTTGCACCTGGTGGATCAGCGTGTGCTTCTGCAGCGAAGAACGCTCGCAGAATGAACGCCCACACTCTTTGCATATAAAGGGGCGGAGGATGCTCGCTTGCTCTACCTGATTATGCCAATCTAAATGATACATCAAGTGCCTATGCAAATGCCTTTTCTCCTTGAAATTAACATTGCACTTTGTGCACTGGAAGAACGAGTGCTCCGACTCTATGCCTGTTTCCAGCTGTCTCTTTAATGGCATAGGTTGGCCACCCACGTAGGTGTCTGCTCCATTGCGCCTGCCTACATTCTCACTTGAAATTAAGTTCTTCTTGTCCTGGGAATTCCCCAGATGAGAGTCTATATGTGCTTTCAAACTTTCCGACTCCTGCCTCAAGGAACGTTCTTCACTAACAGACGAATCGAAATCCAAGGCCGTGTTAATAAGGGTGGCACAGCTGAAGCCCTCGTTATCTTTTTCTTCCATTGGTATCCTTTTTACTCTGCATGTTGTTCGTTTCCTCCTCCTTGCGCTAGCTGACTGAAGGCCTCCCACCTTTATCTTTCCTTTCACCACTTCATCAAGTAGCCTGCCTTTCAACAGGAAGCACATAAACTTCTCCCGGAGGCTTCTGTTTAGGCCGTCATAGTCATCAGAGGAGGTTTCGGATGATTCTGACTCGCAATCAACATCCCATAAGGATCCTGCTTTGACGCCGTTATTTGTCCGCACCTGGCTGATTGCCCCGTTATCTGCACTGTCCCCCACCAAGGGAGTCTCACAGTCGCTGTTGTCCGACTCGGATAGGGTCTGTGTGGATGGTGCGTTCAGAATGTGCCCTTCTGGTTTTTGCCAAGTGTTTGATTGAAGCTCGCAGGGAGGCTCCAACACCTCAGGGTTGGTGTCTGTCCCAGGCAAAGGGGATGCATCCTTGTTGGGGACGTAGGGTTCCTCTGAGGTACAGTGTGAAGCAGATCCATTAACAAGTGCTCCTGAAGGCAATGAATCGTCTGTGCAGGGGGCAGCCAGGACACCGCCACAGACAAATGGGTTCGGCTGTGCTCCATTTAAAAGGCTTTGGTGACTGTCCAAAGATTGGCACTGCTGTGGTCCCAAACTGCTGCTGCTGTTGTTGCGGATAGAGGTGGTGGGAGAGGATGTGTGAGAGCCTGACAGCTCCTGAGTGTAATATTCAGCAGATTCCACCTCTTTCTCTGTCTCGGCACTATTTCTCACTGCTGCCATGGCAGAGACAGCATCTGCAAAACAAAATTAGCATGAAACAGATCAATTATCATCCAATAACTGGATATTTAAACAAAAAGGAAACAAATGTGTTAAACAGCAGTGTCATAAAAAATGCAGTGGTCATTCATTTTAAGGCAAATATACACTGACCATTGTAAAATCTAAAAGCTATAACCTATTGTCTATGTATAAATAGCTATTTTCTACTTGAGAGCGAACAAAATGTTCTCAGTGGAGCCAAAATGAGAAGGCCATTATTTTTTAAGCTGCATTATGGGTTTCTGCACCTACTGCCACCATATCTATTCACAGCACACCCTGCTGTTAGTTCTGGAAACACTGGTGAGGAAGCTTAATTATGTGAGCACACCTTTGGGATCCGACCTTCCTGTTTCTCCCACTAAAGTTCTCAGCCACTTCCTAAAATTGACCAATTTCCATGGGAACAAAGTACACCTCCAATGAGATCATATTATTCTATCTTAGCACTCTGTGATGGTGCCAAAGCACACCCCAGCACGAGACTGTTGTTGCTTGATTCTTGACAAATTGGCACACATGCACAAGTGCAACCACACACACATCCCCACACACAAACACACGTGTACGTACTGCCCCAAAACACCGTACAGATTGATAGATGATAAATAATAGTGGCTAGTGACAGACTTGCACCTTGAAATGAAGGATTATATTTAACGGTTTCATGGCAGAACGGGAGGTGCGTCATACTTTTTTCTCCGCACCAAAACCCTCAAGCCCTTTAAAGGGTCCAGACTTGCTTAGATAAATGTATGCTCTGAGGATTTGACATCCAGCACTGGCTGCTCTCAACAGGAAGCTGCGTTGCTAACGAAGTGGTAAATTCAGTGTTAATGAGTGGCTTCACTGTTACCACCTCCAAGGTAAACCTTCCCGGCTCCATATTCTCTCCATCTGTTCGGGTGTGAGGGGCTTTCGGAGGGGGAACAGACGCTCCACATTTAAAGCAAACTTCACTGAAAGCTCTGAACAGCAGGGTGGCAAAGCCATCAGAAGCTGATTTCGGCATTAAATTTACAGGCCTCATTAGCTGCCAGCTTCCACACCAATCTGTTCCATACACCACAAACAGGGACGAAATGCAACGCATCTTTTAAAAATTCATTCACTTCTATTTAGTCCATTTAATCCATGTGAAAAGGTTGACTTTGCCTTGCTGGGAGCTATTTACAAAGATAACAAGATTAAATAAAATGTGCACTCTGTGCAAAGATCAATCTGACACGTTTAACTCTTTTTTTTTTTTTTTTTCCCCCTTTCCAATCACACACGCTTTTCTTTCATTCCTTCCTTCCTTCCTTCCCTTTGAACTTGTGTAATAATGAATGCACAAGCAAGGACGAATCAGAAGACGGCCCATTGTGATCCGTCTAAATTAACTGCAAAAGTAAAAGAGCGCTTAACACTTCCACGACACACATATGTCACTGTGCTTTCTCTCTCCGCCGCTCCCTGCTCTCTCCATCAGCACTTGCTCTAACACTTAAGTTACACCTCATCTTGAGGTTACTGCTGAAAAAATCTGAGGTGATAATTGCATATTATCATTACACATTATTCTGCAATCCCGGAAGATAAACTTTTCTTGGATATATTTATTAATCAGAGGGGTATAAAAAACTACCAGCCATGATCTACTTACTTAGTATAAACTTTTTCATTTCTTTTCTTCCTACATTTCTCAAAAATACACACCAAAAACACAACCACAAGTTAAAGACACTGGAATAACACTGAAAGTGGGATTGACTGTGCTAGGAATCTTAAAAATCTTAAAGATGAAGCATAGTTTCTAAATTTGGACTTGTGCTCTTTGGAAGCAATGCAATATAATTCAGGATAAAAAAAAAATTATTAAAAAAAACAACAACAAAAAACTGTAGTAGCAACTTGGATATTTAAAATATTAATAAAGTTAATTGAATTAATTGTTACAAGGAAAAACAGTATAAATTCCTTAATATTAAAAGATATTGGCTTATTGTACCCATCGTATTCAACTGCATGTAAAGTACATTAGCATATATTCATTTATATTATTCATGTACATGTATTATAGGTTTAGCAAATGCCGTATTTAATTTTTTATACTCAAACCATTCAGTGAGCCCCTGTTCCATGTGGATGTGGGCAGAGTCGTCCTGCAGGAGGGCACTCCCATCAGCATGGATGTTTTATCATAGGATAAACGGTGATGAACCAGAATTACTTCTTATTGATTGAGCATTCGAATTATCGACTGATTTGCATTATCAAATACACCGATCAGCCATAACATTAAAACCACCTCCTTGTATCTACACTCCATTTTATCAGCTCCCCGGACCATACAGGTGCACTTTGTAGTTTTACAGACAGAGACTACATTCCATCTGTTATTCTGCAGACTTTGTAAGCCCGCTTTTATGCTGTTCTTCAGTGGTCAGGACCCCCACAGGACCACCACAGAGCAGGTATTATTTGGGTGGTGGATCATTCTCAGCACTGCAGTGACACTGATGTGGTGGTGGCGTGTTAGTGTGTGTGGTACTGGTGTGAGTGGATCAGACACTAGAGTAGAGCTGGAGTGTCACTGCTGGACTGAAAATAGTCCACCAACCAAAAATATCCAGCCAACAGTGTCCTGTGGGTAGCATCCCGTGATCACTGATGAATAAGTAGAGGATGACCAACACAAACTGTGCAGCAGTAGTTGTGTTACTGTCGCTGACTTTACATCTACAAGGTGGAGCAACTAGGTAGGCATCAATAGAGTGGACAGTGTGTAAAAACTCCAGCAGCACTGCAGTGTCTGATCAGCACAACACACAAATACACACACCACCACCACCACATCAGTCTCACTGCAGTGCTAAAAATGATCCACCACCCAAATAATACCTGCTCTGTGGGGGTCCTGACCACTGAAGAACAGCATAAGGGGGCTATAGTCTATCTGTAAATCAGTCTCCATCTCTTGGAGAGCTAGAGATATTGTTGAGAATTATGGTGACCTCATCTGACCAGAAAACTTTGCACATATTCCACGCAATATGGTCAGCGACTGCACCTACAATGCAAGTTCATCTAATAAACTGGCAACTTTGCCATTGCCTTTTTCATCTCTGCTGTAGCATCCCTGGGGTGTATACTTAAACAACACAGAAAAGTTGTTTTGCTGCAGTTCTATAAGTTAAAATTAATCAAAGGAGGTTCCTAAGCAACTTGCTGTCCCTCTCAGGTCCCCCCCCCTCCCTCACACAGAAAGGCTGAAGGTGCACAGCCAAAAAGTTCCCTTTTTGAACATTTTTCCAAATAAGAGCTCAGAAATAACTTTCCTTCATTACAGTACTTACTCACAGCGCAGATGTTTTTGCTTGGAACAAGTCCTCAGCCTTCTCCAAAAAAAAAAAAATTAAATAAATAAATAAAATATCACCCTCAAACAAACTAGTGCTCACCGAGAAGCCGAATCTGACAATTCAAACATCCTAGACGGCACACACGGTGAGAGGCTGCATTTTCCCTGGGCAACTGCTGAAAGCTACGCTGATGCAAAGATGCAGCAATGTGAACTCATCCAGATTAAAAATGGACCACCGAACTCGAAAAACGTCAACACAACGCGCCCTGCCCTGATGATACAGATTCGCTACAAGGCCAAGTTAAAAATATATATGCATGTATATTCGACACCTGTTCTCCCGGAGTTCATCAACTATTACCAAAATAGAGTTCATCAACTATTCCCAACAGTATTAGTTAGCGAGTAAAAGCCATGCTTGATGCTAGCTTTAGCAAAAAAAAAAAAAAAAGCCAGCAAGGGTCTGATAAAAGGGGACAGGCAGCGAGTGACAGTCGGGTTAAGAAAGAAGCCGTGTTCAATAGCAGGTAGGGAACATCAAACAGCGAGTTCACAGGAAGCCAATGCAACCTCGTCTTGAAGAAGGATTTTCTGTTGTGGTGAGTAGATTAGCGGCTGACGCGGTCTCATTTACCATCCAGCAGTGTTCGAGCAGGGATTAAACCATATCAACTTTGAAGCCTTAAACAATACCTTTCAAAATTAAAGGGATTAAGAGAGGGGTGTCTGATGGGGATTTCCCAGGACTTTGTTAGGTTTCAACTTCCATCTCTTTTTCTTAGAGAGAGAGAGAGCGCAGGAGAGCGCGAGATGTGGCTGTTATATTGACCTGAATGGAGTCCTACATCCCAGGCAATTCAAAGTCACTTGGATATCAACAGACTTTCAGGTTAAACAATTCCATATCAATATTAACCCACATTTAATACAAATATATTCATTTCGGTAGTCTACTTCTCAGTGGCTGATTCATTGCTTTCATTTTTCTTAACAGGCCTGTGAAGTAAAGATTTGTTTATTTGCTCAGGATGAAAACCTGGCTCACAAATGTACAAATACAGTTCTAATTAAATTAGACATCAGTTAAATCTGAACCATATCAATTTTAAAATTAAATTAAAACTATTTACACCGATATAACAAACAGAGCTCACGGAACTGCCAACAGGTGAAGCTGGGAAATAATTACTTTCTATGCCATTCTAAAAGTGACGCTTGTGTGCTGCGACACCAAACTGTGGAAGCAACTGATCCTGGCTTCAAGATAGACACCGCAGCTAGTATGTTTTAGCCATTGTATGCATTTTGTGCATTTTTATAGATAAGTGTCAAACTTTTTAAATAACTGCATTTGGGCTAAAGAGAGATGCTTTACTGGTTGCTTTAAATCCATAAAAACGTACATCGATTGTGAGCGCACTCTATACAGGTATCAAAATATGAAACCCACAATCATTTCCTCATTCACACAATTTTCCTTTATGGTGCTTAAAAAAAAAGCACATACATGTGTGATTGAGGGCACACACATCCTTCAGTCTCCGCTTGACTTCTGTGAGGAAAAAAGGCCCTAACTTTGTCAGTCACTTCGCTTAGACAGATGCCTGATCAGACGAAAGCGATCCCATGTCTGCGTCAACGCTCAACTCCAAAAACAGGGTCGGGTCTGGCACGCAGTCACCAGCACGCTCACTTTTAGAAAAATGTCAAGAGCCGTAGGTATTGTGACGAGGCCGCTCTTATTAGGTTTCATTAAAGTGCGAAGCGCGAAGTGCTGAGCAAGACAAGAACGACATAAGACGGCAGAAGGGAAGTTAATTTAAGGTGGAGACGATCAGTAAAGAAGTGGAACGAATTCAGCGGTGCTGATACACAGAAACCACATGCAGTACAAATACATTATGTAGTCTGTCAACATGTAAACTATTAAATCCTCTGCAGTGACCTCCAGTTCTAACAGATTAGGGCTTTCCCACAATGCACAGTCCTGACAAACACACACACGCCTCCTGATCATCTCACCTCATTCAAACATTTCCCTGAGGGTATTTTTAAAAAAGAAATGCCACTTGCTTATTATTTGCCTTCTGTTTGTCAATGGTGACCATTAAAGCTGAATGAAGAGGTGGAGCTGCACACGAGCCGCCAATTAACACCCCAGCAGTCCTTGATCAAAAAAAAAAAAAAGAAAAATCAAAAGAGGGCTGTCTGAGGAGAGGAGTTTACAGTGGGGATAACGCTGAGACAGGCCTAGTGGAAAGATGGAAACGTTCTCCCAGGAGAGTCACGCCTGGCTGAGGAGGAGAGGTGGGACGGAAAGCGACGGGAAGCTAATGAGTTTAATGGTAAAGGTATACAATAAAGAGTGGGAGAAGAGGCTTTTGACGTCCCAATTAATACAAGTTTAGCAGCAGGGGGCGTGGGGATGGTGTGCTGAAGTCATTAATCCTGCAAGGGAATAAGGGGAAATGTTAAAATGTTAATGATGCATTACATCCAAGATCAAAATGTGACTGACCGAATCAAAAAAAGATCAAAATGTCTTTTTTGGCATGTGATAGACAATGTGACTTCCATCTGTGTGTGCATAGAGGTTTAGCTTTGTGTTCTTGTATACAAGGGATAGCATATTTACAGATACAGATACAAATCAATAGGTATATTCTAATGAGGTTATTAAATTTAAGTAATGAAATAAAAGCAAATAAAACTATTCATTTTCAGGACTTTCAGGAAAAAGGATCATCAAAAAGCAAAGCTTAAAATGATGCCTCCTATATATATGGCGATCATATTTTAGTAGTTTATAAGGGCATTTTCCTGTATAATACATAATAATCTTCATTACTGTCAGATTAACGTAGGTGTGACGTGGAGTATTGGACTTAAGTTTTTCTTAATGAGAGTTACATCAGGCTGAATGCAATGTTTATGTGATTTAAAATCACACAAGGTTTCTGTGCCAATGAAAGGTTGCGTGTTCAAAGCCCAGGACTGCCCGTGAGCCACTTCTGGGTTCTTTAGCAAGACTCTTAACCTTGAACAATTCGACTATACTGTTCACTTACT
>JAOTRJ010000019.1:16989679-17000780 GCA_028564905.1 Leptodoras praelongus
GGACGAGAAGGCCTGGCTCACAGTCTCCACTCTAATTCATCCCAAAGGTGTTCTATCAGGTTGAGGTCAGGACTCTGGGCAGGCCACGCTGGAATTCACTGAGCTCCTGAGAGCGACCCATACTTTCAGAAATGTTTGTAGTAGCAGTCTAGATGCCTAGGTGCTTGATTGTATACACCTGTGGCCATGGAAGTGATTGGAATTCAATTATTTGGATGGGTGAGTGAATACTTTTGGCAATATAGTGTAAAGCGATGGAAGCTTCTATAGCCGTTTCCATTGTGTGAAATGCAAGTCATCTAGATCTTGTGATTTTCAATGTGGTTTAATGGTTAGAGCTTGTGAGATGGGTCATAGCATTTTGGAAGTTGAAGCAAAGTTTGGATTTGCACATATGAGCATTTCAAGGGCGTGACAATAATTAAAGCAAAACCTTGAACTTATGAGTAGTGTGGCTGTAAAAAGACTGAACTTGGCCAGTGCAACACTGCCTCAATGCTGGGGCCTCAAAAAACATCAACATGATCCTGTGACCTACCAAGTATTAACTGGTAAACCAGTTTTCCTGATACTTCTGTGTGTGTGTGTGTGTGTGTGTGTGTGTGTGTGTGTGTGTGCGCGCGACAGCACAGTAATATCCATCACACGTCTAATTAAATATAATGCTTTACTAAATTATACACAATATCATGAACCAAAAACAATAAAGTAAAGAAATGATGCCATATATACAACATACACAGTATGTGTACTTACCAATAGTTTCCAAAACAGTGGCACCATCCAGATATGTGAGACATGTGAACGCCAGCCTAGAAAAGAAAATGCACAAAGCACATGCAGTAGGTCAGGGTGTGCAGTAATACAAGACTTGCCAAAAAAAAAAAAAAAAAAAAAACCCATATGCATCAAGTTCAGACTCTAACTTTTGTTACATATACCGTCATGTGTGGGAGGGGGACGGATGGGTGTGAGGAATCCGGGGACCTGCATTTGCACAAATCATGGTCCAGACCAGCCCAAACCTGCCCCTGAACAAAGCTCCTAAATATAATCACTTCAGGTCATTGCATCATAAAAATGCCTTACCTTACCTGATACACTTGCAAAGGAAAAAAAAAAAATCTCCAAAACCATAATCTGCTTTGAAGCTTAGCATGATTTAACCTTACCAAGTAAATTACATCAGACCCTTAAAAAATGTGGTGTCTGCTCTTATAAGAAATGTATTATAAGCTGCATTGCCACTCTTTCACACACGTTATACTCCATGAAATATGCTAGCCAGAAGGAAAACTCTAAATCCACACACTACAACTCACACTTAAGTGTTCTGAGTCTAGCCAAAAGTCCCTCACACCCTGAACCCTAACAGACCTACACTCTTCTTAAGCATCCCACAGACCCTAAGACTTATAACCCTAACCCTTAATAATCCTAACCAGCCCAGGCTCCTCGGTTCTCTTGCACTGGCCTCTTCACCATCCCACATTTCCTGGCACAAACCCACCTGTAGATATTTTTGCTTAAATTTGGATTATTTTATATCTTGAAATAATATACATCACAATATATTATGTTTTCTCCAAGACTGATGAAATAAAAAATCTAAATAGAAAATCTATACAAAATAACTTAAAGGCACTTTTACTTTTGACACTGAACAAAACAATCATGAATAGTTTAGAACAAGAGAACAAGAAAATGGCAACAATATGACTACAAACTATAAAAGGGGATAGGCTCCAGCACTCCGTGACCCTGTAGGATAAGCAGTTTACAAAGTGATATTGAGAGTGCAACCATAGTACAAGTTCCTCATCTTTTAGTTTGTCTAATGCTTGTTCTGTGTTGGAGTGTTGCAGGGAGTTTTAGAATCACAACATAACACCATCACAAGCCTGCGCACAAACAGCTTGACAGTCCCCCTACTGTTTTTTCCATCTAATGCGGGTTGAAAATGTACAAAACCATGCACGAGTTGGGGCCATGTCCTCATTTTCGAAAGGTCTCATTCACCTATGTACACTGTGACATCAAACAATTTTACTCTGGACCCCGTTTTTTGTTTGTTTGTTTGTTTTTTAATGTTTGCATTTTCAAGCACCAAAAGTACTATTGTCACATGGACAACATGCATCATAAATTTTCAGGCTTTTGCATTTTTACTGTTGTCGTGTGGAGAACCCCTAAACCTCAACCTACTTGCACTCTGGTGTTGGTCTCCTCCCATACCTTACACCTTGACCCTAATCTCAAATCTGGGAAAGTGGCCTAAGGAAGCCACTTCT
The DNA here is from genome assembly GCA_028564905.1 of Leptodoras praelongus. Taxonomy (NCBI): domain Eukaryota; kingdom Metazoa; phylum Chordata; class Actinopteri; order Siluriformes; family Doradidae; genus Leptodoras; species Leptodoras praelongus. The sequence continues at coordinate 16,991,971 of JAOTRJ010000019.1, forward strand.
GAGAAAGGCCATATTAGAAACTGAGCTTTTGGAAAAGGTTTTTGTGGTTTGATGAGACAAAAGTTATGCCATTTAACACAAGTATAATGATTGGCACAAACCAAAAACTGCCCAAAGAAGACCATTCTGTCAACAAGCATGCTAGTGCCAGCATTATGCTCTAGACAGGAGGAACTGCAAAGTGGACCTGTTCCAGTCAGCCAGACATCTTCACATACAGCGAAAATATACAGCATGTTTGAATAGGACAATAAGCCAAAGCACAAATAGTTCGGGCGATGGTGGGGTGGAATGGGAGGTTGGGGGCATTTCTCTGCTGGAATGATGGCTTAAGTCCAACTGAAAATCTGAAGCATTACCTAAAGAATTAGGAGAAAAAAACTGAAAGAAAGAAAATGCATCATGCACAAAGCTCATTCACATACACCAATCGGCCATAACATTATAGCCACCTGCCTAATATTGCGTAGGTCCCCCTTGCGCCACCAAAACCGCTCCGACCCGTCAAGGCATGGACTCCAAGAAACCTCTAAAGGTGAGCTGTGGTATCTGGCACCAAGACCCTTAAAATCTTGTAAATTCCAAGGTGGAGCGTCCATGGATTGAATCTGTTTTTCCATTAAATTCCACAGATGTGTGATCAGACTGAGATCTGGGGAATTTGGAAACAAAGTCAACACACTGAACACGCCGTCATGTTTCTCAATCCATTCCTGAACAATTTTTCCAGTGTGGCAGGGCGCATCATTCTGCTGAAAAAGGCCACTGTCATTAGGGAACACTGTTGCCATGACGGGGTGTACTTGGTCTCAAACAATGTTTAGGTAGGTGGCATGTGTCAAATTAACATCCACATGGATGCCAGAACCCAAGATTTTCCAACAGAACATCGCCCAGAGCAACACACTTCTTCCCTAGGTGCATCCTGGAGTCATATCTTCCCCAAGTAATCAACCTGTATGGACACAGCCATCCACATGATATAAAAGAAAACGTGATTCATCAGACCAGGTCAGATGCCTACATGCTTATTGTAGGTGTATTCAGCAGCGTACGCGAGTCAACATAGGCACTCTGGCTGGTCTGCAGCTACACAAAATCCAAAAATCCCATCAAATCAAGCAAATTCTGATACGCGTATATTTGATGCTACAATACAGCAAAGAGAAACATTTTGAAGGAAGGATTTTTTTTCTGGAGGCACTGTACAACACATTTATCTGTTTAAATAATTTATTATAAAATAATTCAAGCTCATAATAAAACTGAATGTACAATACTGAATCACATCAAAATTGTATTAAAAAATCATCATCACTAAATCGCCTATGATGTTCAGTACATCTTTCATAAATCACATCACTGATCATGTGTGCCTCATCATTAGAGAAACAATGTCCTAGTTTAAAACTACAAAATGTCAAAAGTCCAACACTTGTGTAGGAGTATGAATTCAAAGGTTTAAAGCACCCAATCCATGTGGAGATCTTCTAGGCGTAGGTTGTAAATAACCCTGCCAACAGTTATTAAAATCAGGACTCTAACTTAACTTTATTACATATCCATGCACAAAATGTGGTGTGGATCTGGTTGCATTAACAAACCCCTATAAGTTTATGGGCTCATTAAGTCTACAATAAAGTTTGAATTAACAAAAAAAAAAAAATGGACTATACACTTTAAGGTCTACATCAACGTCTGCTTAAAAATCTGGCTGAACACTTTGGCAAAGCTTAACCCTCCATCCAGGAAATCAATGTCTGGATCATAATCAAAAATGATGGTATGTCTGTACATATCTCAACAAGTTCAGAGCAAGAGAGAATGAGAATGCAGGCTGAAAAAAGCAAAACAGCAGAACAGCAGTCAGCATGGAACAAGAAAGAAAAGGCAAAGAAATGTATGGCTTTGATGTCAACCTTAGCTGTCTCTGAAAACAAAATGATGCAGCCTAGAAGGCATGACTGGTAAATATAAAATTTTTTTAAAAAGTGGGCGTCTGTCAAAAAAATCTCAGAATCTGGTTTTAAAGTCCTGGCGGCACCACATGTAGTAATGAACATGTTGTCTCTGCCATGCTGCTAACAATTGATACCGTTTAAACATGTTATCCTGATTTGTTTTGAATTTATAGACATTTTCACAAAGCAGCTTTGCAGAACTGGCAATGAAACTGGCACAATAATAACATTAAATAAATCTTCAAGAGGGCATGAGGGCACAAAGTTGAGGAACTGAAAGACCCAAAAGTGGAACATGTCCTCTTGTGGGCAGCACCTGATGGCGGTACACATACACAGACTCACAGCTGTGCGCTGGATTTTTGGCCTCCTTATGCTCGAATTCAAGAACTTTCTCCAACTAAATGCAAAGTTGTTCAATGAAATGCATTGGAAATCAGCCAATACATATTTTGTGTCTGACATTTGCATTTTTAGTTTCATATTAAAGCTATAAGGCAAACATACACCAATCAGGCATAACATTATGACCACCTTCTTCTCCATTTATCTCCATTTGCTCAGTTCCACTTACCATATAGCTGCACTTTGTCATTCTACAATTACAGACTGTAGTCCATCTGTTTCTCTACACACTTTGTTAGCCCCTTTACTCTGTTCTCTAACGGTCAGGACCAGCACAGATCAGGTACTATTTGGGTGGTGGGTCATTCTCAGCACTGCAGTGACATTGATATGGTGGTGGTGTGTTAGTGTGTGTGTTGTACTGGTGTGAGTGCATCAGACACAGCAGTGCTGCTGGAGTTTGTAAACACCTCAGTGTCACTGCTGGACAGCAAATAGTCCACCAAACAAAAATGTCCAGTGACCAGCATCCTGTCAGCACCGATGAAGGATTAGAGAATGACAAACATCCACCATACTGCTCCACCCTGTACATGTCTCAGAGTGTACAGTAAGTGAACACAGTGTTTAAAAACTCCAGCAGCACTGCAGTTTCTGATCCACTCACACCAGTACAACACACACTAACACATCAACACCACATCATTGTCACTGCAGTGCTGAGAATGACCCACCACCCAAATAGTACCTGATCTGTGCTGGTCCTGTGGGGATCCTGACCGTTAGAGAACAGAATAAAGGGGACTAACAAAGTGTGTAGAGAAACAGATGGACTACAGTCTGGAATTGTAGAACGACAAAGTGCAGCTATATGGTAAGTGGAACTGAGAAAATGGACAATGACTGTAGAGAAAAGTAGGTGGTCATAATGTTATGCCTGATCGGTGTACATTGGATATAAAAGATCTACAAACCACTGGTAAAGTTGTAGGTAGGGATTTCTACCCTGCGTCTCTGCTTCAGGAGGTAAAATGCTTGATCAGTTGGGTTACAGTCTAGTGATAGACTTGGCCAGTGTAAAAGCCTCCACTTTTTATCCCCGATGAAGTCCTTGTGTTGGCAGTGTCTTGGGTCATGTTGCTGCATGATGAAGTTCCTCCAAATTCAATTGGCTGCATTTCTCTGTAAACTAGCACAAACTGCTGTTACCATCATGAGTTACATCATCAATAAAGATTAGCAAGTCTGTTCCCGAAGCAGCAATGTAGACCCAAGCCAAGACGCTACCTTCACTGTGCTTGACTGGATTTGTATATTTTGGATCGAGTGCAGATCTTGTCTTTCTAAACACTTTGGACTTTCCATTACTTTGGTAGATGTTAATCTTGGTTCCAGAACATTTGGGATTCAGCTTTGTATTTCTTTGCATATTCCGATCTGGCTTTCTGATTCTTACTGCTAATGAGTGGTTTGCATAATGTGGTATGATGTCTATATTTCTGCTCTAAAAATCTTCAAATGGTGGATTGTTATATGGTAACTCCTGCCCTGTGGAGGTTGTTGATGTCACTCACTGGTGGATTCTTTCCTCGTCAAGAAATTCCAAATGCTTGGGTTATGAGTCTGATCGATTTTCCCTCTTTTCTCAGCATCACAATGCCTTACTTCTCTCCCATATACCTCTCTCTGGGCTTCATGTTGGTTTATCCTTTTTAAGAACAAACACAGTCTTAACAGGCAAAAACCCAGGGCTCAAACCAAATTGGTTGGTTTCATCTGTCTGCTGAAGCCAAAGAGCATACAAAGCATGTACAGGATCTCACTACTGAAAGGTTACAATCACAAAAGAATTTCGAAACCCTAGAATGTACCATGAAATACTGAGAAAGCCACCATCAACAAGTTGAGAAAATGGGGCACTAGAGTGGCAATACCAGGAACAGGTTGTCTCTCCAAAATAGATGAAGAGATTAGATAAAACCTTATCAGGGAGGCTCCAGGAGACCTACAGGAACATTAAAGGAGCCACACCAGGGAAGTGCTGGTCACTCCTTACATGTGACAGTCTCTTGTATGCTTCATGCCTGGGCTATGGGCTAGGGTGGATAGACAAAAGCCTTTTCTCTCTCACAAAACTATATAATAAAAAAAAAAAACAAGCCTGCCTAAAACAAGCAGTGGAATAGTGAGGGCTAAAGAAGGCTAATTAGTGGCCCTCACCCACAACTTACAACCGATGTTGACAGAAAAGAAGCAGGAGGGAAAATGATTACTCTTTCAGCTGATTTTTGGGAATGTAACTGCACCTCAAGCCATGTGGGCTGCTTGGACTACTGTCAGGTCACTGCAGGCCTGAAGCACTCCTCTGGAGTTCAGCACAGTTTAAGACTCTAAATTGAGGAGGTGAAACAGGTTAGAGCTGGAAAAATCACCAATTTAGCATGAGTGTTGGGTAAACTAAAAGACTTTTTAACTTTGCTTACTGGACAGCTTATAACCTTCAACTCTGTCAAGTATCAGATTTTTCTCAGGGCAAAATGTGCAGCCTGCCTTTACAAGATTCCCCTCGTGACATGAGCTTTGGTGAAGTATTTTTGTTGCTTTCACTTGGTAGGCAAGTTAGATTTCTGGTACTGAGATGGTCCAAGTTTTTTATATTCAACCTTTACGTTTTGGTGATTTAATCTGTTGGGCTGAAGTAAGGATAACACATCTGTATAGCTAGACAAAATAATCAGATACCCAATAGCCTACATATATGTTTTCTAGCATTGAACTCAACGTACTGACATCCACTTAAATAGTGCTAAATGGAAAATGTTAAGTTAACATGAGGGTCAAAGTGACTTTGCTCTAAATACATGGCATCTGCAGCTGTACCTCTTAGTGTCTCTCTTCCTGTATTTCTGCCATCTGGAGAGCGAATAAAAGTCTGACTGGTGTAGAGCTTCTATCCAATTATGTTTGCACAAATTGCACACAGAGTCATGGGGGGAAAAGAACACCTTCAAATCTGTGTTATTTTATTTACCTGGGCCTAAATAACAATCATCAACTTACATAAACCATCAAATAACCTCAATTGACAAAAAACTAATTTCAATATGTTTTTTTAATGAGGGGGAGTTAAGTACACCCTTCCTTCTTCGACAATCTTTAAGAAAGTAATTAGTAGCTAGGTGTTTCTAAAGAAAAGCACATAATTAACCAATCATCAAGTAGTCTGACTACCACTATAAAAGCTGAACATTTGTCAGTTCGGCACGTATCTACATCATGCCAAGAAGAAAGAACATCAGCCATGGCCTCAGAGAAGCAACTGATGCTGCTCACCAAATCAAGGGAGGGTCAAAAGGCCATTGCCAAACAAAACACCATGTGGTGGAGGGCTGATAGCTACACAGCCAGTAGAACTCAGAACCTTGCAGTCATTGAGACAACAATGAACTTCGCTTTATATCAGAATATTCTTGACACCTATTCTTGAGGCCATCTGTCCAGAAGCTTAAGCTGGGCTGAAAGTGGGTCATGCAACAGGACAATGACCCAAAGCACACTAACATTGAAATGGCTAAAATAGGGGAAAAAAAGCGGGCATTAGAATGGCCAAGTCATAGTCCACCTCAACCCCACTGAGATGCTCTGGCAGGATCTTAAGAGAGCTGTGCATAAATGAATGCCCTCAAACATTAATGAGCTAAAGCAAGGCTCTAAAGAAAAGTGGGCCAAAATATCTCTAAAGTTTTACTTCAAATCTCTGCTGCTAGAGGTGGCTCAACATTTTAGTGAATTATAGAGTTTATTTACAGTTGGGTCAATCTAGCCAAGTCAAGAACCCTCTTGAGGAGGTAGGCACATCAAAGTCAAAGTCTACACTCAAGAGATGGCTTCATGAATGTAAATGCACCGCATGCACCAATTGTGAAATTCTGGGCCAAACCAGATACAGAGATTTCAAAGAACAATTTGGCCAGTATCCAATGCTTTTTTTTTATTGCGCAACTCCTGCAGAAACTGCGTGTTGTGCCGTCAGCATGACAAACACAGATGTACATCTACACTTTTTACATATTAAATGCCTAATAGAACATTTAATCATGGGCTTTTACTCATACCAAGCAAAAGAACTAATTTGAGCTTTTTCCCTATCCATATTGCCTCTAGCACAGAAAGAAAATTTGCCACTTATGGCTTTCCTTACAGGCTACAGGAAGAAGAAGCTGGAAGAAAGCCTGAGCAAAGTGCTTAAAATATTTATTAACTTGCTTAGCTCATGGCATGGCTCACTTACTGCTTTGATGCTTAATATTTGCAAGTTGCCCTACATTTTTTGATGCATCAACCTGTAAAATAAGACCTGAGTGACACGAGTTAGGGAAACATAGCCACAACATTTAGCCATTGAAGACCGTCATCTTATTTGCCTACAGCACGATGACAGCCACCAAGCTGAATATCAGTCGATAGTAAAGTTGTAACGATACAGTCTGCTCACGATTCGATTTGATTCATGATACTGGGCTCAAGATTCTATTTTCTTGCAATATTTTAAACAAATTGACACAAAAGAACAATTATAAAAGTCAGTCCTTTTTATTTCTGAGGTGTATAACAAAGCATATTTTCTTGTATACGTTTTTGCAGCTTCTCCATATTTTAAATAACTGACTGAAAACATTCTTAATTTTTCAAGAATAGAAATTTTAAATAATGTATAGTGTTCTCGAGTAAAAACATTAGCAAAGAATTTTTAGTGTCCTTCAAATTAAAAGAAAGATGAGTTTATTTCGGGGGATCTGTAATAATCTCTATTTAGCCGTCAGCACAGCTGTGGAAGGTGGCGGCTATGCGCCTCAGGGAAGCAAGCTTTAAAGCGTGGGCAAAACACTTTGTGGTGCTAGTCCCACCTTGTTCACCGCTGCCTCCAAATTTTGCGCGTTGTCCGTAACTGTTGCTATTAGCTTTTACAAGCTCCCCATCCAAAACAGCTGATTTCCTCGGCTACGTTTAGCCCGGTGTGTGACTCGAAAAGAGGGCAAGTTTGGAGTACGCAGCTCGCCATTTCCCACTCTCCGGTGATTACATGCTGTTATAGTGACATAGCTCTGGGTAGCCCTTGAAGTCCACAAGCCTGTGGTTATCACTATACTGTCTGCCTCTTTCAAACTCTGCATCACAATTGCTTTTGTTTTGAAGCCGCTAAGCTGTTAATGAGGCGGAAGACACAGTGTTGTATGAAAGCATGACATATGACATGCTAGTGATGGTGGGCAGCCCTCAGCTGTTCAAAAAAATGCTATTACATACATTAGATGACAAACAGAGCACACGTGATATGGTGATATCTCCACGATGCACATCACATTTTTGCATCGTGATGCATGATGCATCATTACACCCCTAGTCGATACCAATGTTCAGCCAATAAATCTGTGCTTCACTAGTAAATACAGAGGGTTTACCTCAAAATGCAAACCACTGGTGATACTCAAGAACAGAAAGACCAAATTAGACTTTGCTATAAGCTATACTTTCTGCTCAGATTCAGTCCGATGCTGTAAAACTGATGCGATTTACAGTAGATGGATAATGACCCTAAACATACTGCAAAGGCAACTCAAGAGCTGCTTCAGGCATTGCTGGTCAGTCACCTGAACCTGAACCCGAATGAGCATGCTTTTCACTTTCCGAAGACAAAAATGAACGCAGAAAGATCCACAAACAAGCAGCAACTGAAGGTGCTGTAGAAAAGGCCTTGTAAAGCAGCTCAAGGAAGAAAACTCATTTGATATCTGTGGGTTTCATACTTCAGGCCATCATTGACTAAAGGTTTGCATCAAAGTATTAAAAATAATATTATAATTGTCCAATTACTTCTCTAAAAGTCTGTAGAAATGTTTGTAATTCTTAGATACTTAATGCAATATTTTTGTTAAACTACTTGAGTTAAAACTACACTTCTTAAGTCTACTCTTCAACCACTTCTTGTCTGCTTCATTTCAAATCCTCTGTGGTGGTGTCCAAAAAAGAAAATTACAAACATTGGGTCTTTGTTCGTATACCTATGTACTTGGCTGCTCCTTCTTCCCAGTATTTATGAATTTTTGTTTGAACTTTATGAGGAAAAATCACTACCTATTGAAATCTGTTTGCATGATTTATTTTGGTGTCACCTGCAATTATGTTTCTTAGTCAGATCCTGAGAAATAACAACCCAACTGAAGGAGGGTGTAAATCTTTTTCCCCCATGACTGTAAGTGGAACAAATGAACATACATTATATTGCCAAAAGTATTTGCTTGTCTGCCTTCACCTTCATATGGACTTGAGTGACATAGGGTTTAATATGATGTCAGCCCACCCTTTGCAGCTATAACAGGACTCTGTGCAGGCAAGTCATGTTCTTTCACACCAAACTCCCTCATTCATGTCTTTATGGACCTTGCTTTGTGCACTGGTACACAGTCATGTTGGAACAGGAAGGGGCCATCCCCAAACTGTTCC
>JAOTRJ010000019.1:17010043-17021558 GCA_028564905.1 Leptodoras praelongus
AAACTAGAATATAAAACATGTTTTCAGTTATTTCACCTTTTTTTGTTAAGTACATAACTCCACATGTTCATTTATAGATTTGATGCCTTCAGTGAGAATCTACAATAGTCATGTAAATAGTCATGAAAATAAAGAAAACGCATTGAATGAGAAGGTGTGTCCAAACTTTTGGCCTGTACTGTAGCTGCCACAAAATCTTGAGTTATCCAGTGAGTTATAAAAAAATCCAGTAAGTTATAAAAAATTTACCAGTTACAGGGGTTTACTAGCTGAGGCTTTTTAGTGTCTGTAATGCTAGACTAATTGTGAAATACTGGCTGGCTTCCCAAAATAACCTTTTGTAGGAAATTTGAGAACAATACTTTAGTCTTTATTGAACATTTGTTAAATAATTTCAATGTAATATTTTCTTCAACTAAATTTAACAGAGACCCCACTCAAAAAAGACCATTATATTTTCTCTCATGTTTTCCCAAACATCTTCCTGTTTGAAGGCATTGAACGAGTTCCATATTTCTCAAGCGCTAATGAACTGAACATGACAAGGCACGCAACATCATAATTCTCTCTCGTGACCTTAGCAAAATATTAACGACTAAAACGACACCCTCATTCAGTACTGCCACTGGATTTTGTAACCATGTGTTACAACAGGCCCAGTCTACTACTCTTCAAACTTTTTTGGTGCAAATACTAGAAAAAATGTACAAGCAGTTATTTTGTAGAGAATATGCATGAGTTCATCGGATGGTCTCTGTGTTCAGACCTTTATTTGATTATTGCAGTGGACAACAGAACCACAAGGTGGCAGGATGTCCTCCAGTTAACCTCTAATATAGTCCAGCAAGGAGCTGTAATACAGCCTGTGAATGAAAGCATTACAAGAATGCTGTAAAAGTATACAGATGAGATAAAAGGTTTGATAAAAAAAAAAAATCACCTTTTGGTAAATGATCATAATCTCAATGAAAAAAAATGAGGAAAATGTGAGCTTAAATTGAAGTAAATTAATTCTGAGGAACAACAATTTATCATCAAGAAATAATTACTTTTTAACAAAACTACATGTGCCATAATTATTGTCACCCCTAGAAATTTTTAGTAACAAAATATAATAAGCTTTTTTCCTATTTATATGTCACTTTTTGTTGATCAGAGTGTCTTGGATATTTTAAACAATAATCCATGACTTCCTGTTTACTGTTTCACTGTTTCATATGAGGTGACACAGAGGTCAGATTCTCTTCATTCTTCAACTTGAGAAAGACAAGACAACACACAATTCAAAAAAGGGGAAAGTGGAAGGTGTGTTGACCATCATAAGTCAAGTCCATCATGGGGCAGGGGTTAAGGTGTTGGGCTACTGAATAGAAGGTTGGGGGTTCATGCCCCAGCACCACCAGGCTGTCACTGGAGCAAGGCCCTTAACCCTCAACTGCTCAGCTGTATAAATGAGATAAATGTAAGTCACTCTGGATAAGGGTGTCTGCCAAATGCCATAAATGTAAATGTAATAAGTCATAAGTATCGGGAATAAAAAAAAAGTTATATACAGTATACTTGCCTGAAAATGCCAATAGTTACAGTTAGGGCAATAAGTAAAACAATCCAATCAACTGGAACTGTGACAAACTTGCCTGGATGAGGATGGAGAGAGGAAAAAAATCCTCAAGGGTCACTGTTGGACAGTTGCACAAAAAAAGTAGCATCTTTGGGTCACCAAGCCTCCAAAAAAAATTTTTATTTAGTCAGATGCCACCACCATGCCAATTGATTGTTTGGGAGCTTTATCAAGAAAAGCCCTTCCTTGTGTGTGGTGACATGGTGGCTTGGTGGGTAGCACTGTCGCCACACACATGGTTTTGTTGAAAGTTATTATTTCTGAATGATTGTTTTCTCAAAATAAATGTACCTCAAATAAAGTTTGGATTCTTCTTATTATATCAGTGTGAGGTTGCGCTAATTATAACCCTTTTCACTCATCTTTACCAAGGTGCTAGTCATTTTGGAGGGCTCTGTCTTACTGTATTTCTACTTCAAAGATTTGTACCATCCAGAGGACCAAATCTAACTACAGTCAAAGCCCTAAAATAATCTTTGTTAATAATAAATATAAATAATTTTTGGTCCAAATGAGAACCATGATGTATATGTGGACCAATATCAACAAAACCCAATACAGCAACTAATCTGATTCTTGGAGGAAGGTGAGGGGTTTGGGATTTAGTCTGTGATGAGAACATTTTGTGAGAGTAGACTAAAGTACTGCACTATAAACATTTATTGTGTTACATTTATGAGTAATTATCTACAATTGTTATTAATTGTTCGGTTTGTTTGGACACTGTGCTCAGCATTTCAAATGTATTTATTTAGGGTATTTTTGTGTGCTTATGGATGAATTTTGAGCATCCTTTGAGCATCCTATGTTATTATACTGTATATGAAATCTATAACACTACATGCTTTGTTATGTAGAACAAATTAATGAAAAAATGACAATTATAATCGATTACTTACAAACAGTTATTAAATTCTTCATTGTGAATATTAATAAACCTTAAATATGTAATGATTTGCAATGATAACAGGTTGGGTAAACTAAATTATTATTATATGGCACAATTACATATTCATCTATCTGTTGATTCATTTCTTTATTTAGCTTGTTCCTTATCATTTGCTTCATTGTATTGCTTTATCGCTCTGTGTATTTATAACACTTTTTTGTCTGCTGTCTTTAAGTCCTGCATGTGTGTACTGTAATTCCAAGCTATGTTTGTGTACCCTTGTTATAAAAGGGAGGACCCTTTTATAGTTTCTAGTCCTGGTTTCTCTTGTTGCCATGTCTAGTATCGCTTAGTTTGGATCTCTGCCTGTTTTACCAGTAAAGAATTGACCTTTGTGGATTTTGACCTTGATTTTTAGAACAGCCTCAAGAGCCTTGCATGTACTGCCTCTGGCTGCTGTGTTACAAAATTGCAGCTTTGTATCTTCAGCATTGCTACACCATCATTTATTCATAGCTGCTCCATAGAATCGTTTATGAAAATCTGCCCTTATGAAGATCTACAAACTGGTAAAGAATGGTAAAGAGCCTTTTTCCCCCCGCCTTCAGGCTTCTTTGCTTTTCGTTTACTCGATACTTGGCTAATCTTTGTATTAAACTCAGCCTGGCCTCTTACTGCAGAGTTATTCTTTATAATACTTTGTAAAAATGCGTAGCTCTCCCCTTTTTTTCTCCTATTTTATCACATGATCTTCCCTAGTTTGCAAACTCCAACTTGGGTTCTTGGTATATTTTCAGTGCCAGCGGCTTTGTTGACTTATTTACTTGAGCCCTGAATGTCAGTAAACTTAGCAAAGTGCCCTATTGTAGCTGGGCTGCTTTGTGCTTTGTTACAGGAAGAGCATGTAATGGGGCAATTAAGAATTATGAAAACAGTGTTTTCATCATACCAATTAAATCATTCATTGTCAAAAGAGATGTCGTCCTAGGCCATAGCAGGAATCAGTAGTTGTAAACAAGTTACAAAAGGGTGTAGATTACAAAGAAATTGCAGGCTCTAAGTCTTTTTCCTCCTGCTTTGATGTCATCCTGATACAAAACTCATCAAGAACAGAGAGACCTTGGATGAGTTATGCAGACTGATTACTTTTGCACGCTAGCTGACTTTGGAAGGCTGCTATGATATTTGTTTTCTATCGACTGGATATCTGAGGAAGTCAGACAAAAGAGAAAACTGCTTTAAGTATCACTGATTCTTTTGTTCTTTTCAAAAGAGAGAAAATGCCTGTGATCCTTTTTGCCCATTGTTGGTGCTCATTAATGCAATGAAGCGATTTGTGCCTCTCCACATCCTTCTATAAAGAGAATAGTCAATGAATTATAGAGCACCGCTGTAACTCCGCTTAATGTATTATTACAAAGGAATAAAAGATGTTGGCTGAGGATACCGGTAGAAAAAAACTAAAAGACCTCTGGCTGAAATGTTCTTTGGGCACTGTCAAATAAATCAAGTCCTTTGGTGGATGGCTGAATTTCAGGCCAACTCCTTTCTCTGTTCTTTCTCTTTACTTTTATTGTTGAAGCTAATACTTGCCAATAACTGCTAGCTTTACAAGGCAAACCTACTTATTATTTTTCAATTTAGAACCCTAATGAGAAACATTATTACTATTATTATTATTATTATTATTAAAGATTAAACTCTTCCTTTGGGGACTCCACTGAGCCATAAGGCATCCTGTGGAACAAAGACACAACAGGCCAACACTTATCTTCAACCACAGCGTATTCTGTCCCTCTATGAGTTCCTCTGTTTTTATAATTCTTTAAAAAGAATCTTACTGCAATAAAAATTCTGGGGTTTAACAGGTTATATATTATATATACAGTTATGCATTATAAATATATGTGTACTAAACTTTTATAAGATGACTTTACTCTCTTTGTCAAGGTTATTTTCTATGGGAAATCTTTAATACAATCTTTTCTGCATGCCAGTAATAAGAGATCTGCTTGAGTGAAAATCCAAGAGTTAAAAAACAGCTTTAAATCACCTTTTAATTAATGTTGTAAGACATCTGCAATCAACACTTAACCTCCACCCATTTACACCAAGTACTATGACCTTAGTAGAGTATATACACCAATCAGCCATAACATTAAAACCATCTGTTAATACTATTTAGATCCCCCTTGCACAACCAAAACAGCACTGACTCATCAAGTCATGGACCCTACAAGACCTCTGAAGGTGTGCTGTGGTATCTGGCACTTAGACATTAGCAGCAGATCCTTTACATGGTGTAAATTGTGATCCGAGTCTTCCTTGGATTTGACTTGTTTGTCCAGCACATTTGGAAATTGGAGGCCAAGTGAACACTTTGAACCCTCTGTCATGTTCGTCAAACCATTCAGCAATTTGTGCAGTGTGTCATCCTGCTGAAATAGTACACTGCCATTAGAGAATACAATTGGTGCTAGGTGGTATGTGTCACAGTAACATCCACATGTATGCCAGGACCCAAGGTTTCCCAGCAGAACATTGCCCAGAACATATTGTCTTCATCCTATAGTGCATCCTGGAGCCATCTCTTCCCCAGGTAAGTGACACACACACACCCAACCATCCACATGATGTAAAAGAAAATGTGATTCATCAGACCAATCCACCTTTTTCCATTACTCCATGGTCCAGTTCTGATGCTCACTTGCCCATTGTAGGTGTTTTCAGCAGTGTACAGGGACTGGTCTGCAGCCAATATTAACTTTTTCAGCAATCTGTGCTACACTAGCTCTTCTGTGGGATCGGACCAGACAGGCTAGACTTCACTCCCCATGCATATTGCTGAGCCTTGGGCACCTATGGCACTGTCACCAGTTCACTGGTTGTCCTTCCCTGGACCACTTTCAGGGGGTACTAACCACTGCATGCCAGGAACACTCCACAAGACCTGTTGTTTTGGAGATGCTCTGACCCTGTCGTCTAGCCCTCACAATCTGGCCCTTGTCAAAGCCACTCAGATCCTTACGCTTGCCCATTTGTCCTGCTTCCATCACATGAACTTCAAGAACTGACCATGCACTTGCTGCCTAATACTGTATATCCCACCCCTTGACAGGTGCCACTGTAATGAGATAAACAATGTAATTCATTTCACCTGTCAGTGGTTTTAATGTTATGCCTGATCTGTATATTTAGCTAACCAAAATGGCTGATATTTATGTGTTTTAAGAAAGAAAGTGAGCCCCCCTTTTGTATTCAACCTCTATACATATACATGCTTTATATCCTTTTTATCTATCTTTTTTATTTAATACATGTAACAAAATTTATTGATATCCACACTATCTATACTTATAGAGCATAAGTGCAATTATTTTGAATTGCTTAATCGGTGTCTACTTTCCACAGTGATATTCTGTAAGTTAAGCTATAACTAAACACAATTCTCAACTGTATCAAATCTTTGTTATTTGCTAAGTTAATTAGCTACAGTATGAAATATAGCAATGATTTATGTTCTTCTAGGTTGAAAATGTTTATACAGACGCTGTGTCATTGTGTAGGAGAGGAGAGAAGGATCAGTTCACTCTCCTCCGAATCACATTCCAGCATTCTGGCTTCATCAGCTGCCCTGTGCGGCCAAGCAACTTCCTGTACAACTGATTTTTAGTGTGTGTGCTCTGGAGCCGTACTGCAGTGATGTGGAATGCAGACATTGGCAAGTGAGCAGTCTGAGTAATAAATGCGTACAGACACATACACTTACACACATGGAGAACACAACTGGACCTAGACACATACACTTTTACATACAGCACACACAGCTGATATAAATACATATGGCAATATGGGTCAGAGTATCTCTATAACAGCAGGGGGTTTCTAGTATGCAGTGGTCTACCAAAAGTAGTCCATGGAAGGTCAACCAGTGAACCGGTAACAGGGTCAAGGGCACCCAAGGCTCACAGATGTGGACAAGGAGCAAAGGTTAGCCCATCTTCATTCATTCATCCATTTGGTATGATACCACAGAAGAGCAAATGCAGCACAAGTTGCTGAAAAATTTAATGCTGGTTATGATAGAAAGGAGTCAGAACACACAGTGCATCAAAATTTGCTGTGAATGGGGCTGCATAGTTGGAACCCAGTCAGAGTGCCCATGCTAACCCCTGTCATATGCAGTAAGTGCCTTTAATGAGCATGTGAGCATCAGAACTGGACTAGCAAGCAGTGGAATAAGGTGGCCTGATCTAATGAATCACATTTTCGTTTTCATCATGTGGATGGCTGGGAGTGTGTCACTTACCTGGAGAAGAAACGGCACCAGCATGCATTATGGGAAGAAGGAAAGCCAGAGGAGGCAGTGTAATGCTCTGAGAGAGAGAGAGGGCACATAGACACAAGTGCACCAAGCCCACAAACAGAGCACATATAGATGCAGTACACAGATCAATATATTCACAGAGCACACTGAAATAAGCATGAAAAAAAAAAACGTGAAAGACATTGCACACAGAACACACATATACACTGCCGGTCCCACACACCTATGTACACAACACTTGCATCATTACATATTATATGTCAGACACAAAGTTTGGAAGCAACACTAACCATATAAAAATACATCATACTTTTTTTCAGACATATAACTGATAATGCTACACTATATAAGCAAAAGTTTGTGGACACCAGCCTATCACGCCAGTATGTGGTTCTTAACCAAACTGTTGTCACAAATTTGGAAGCACACAGTTTACTGGAACTAATGCATCATATTCAAATATAACAAACAATTATATTCCAGCATGACAGTGCCCCTGTGCACAAAGTAAGCTCCCTGAACACATGGTTTGCCAAAGTTGGTGTGGAAGAACTCAAGTGACGTGTGCAGAGCCCTGCCACAACCCCAGTGAACACTTTTTAAATGAATTGGCAGCAAAGGAGAGGGAGGAACTCAACCTAGAATGGGATGTTCAAAAAGCCTATGGTTGTATTGTTCAGGTGTCCACAAACATTGGCCACATTGTGTGTGTACATATATTAGGCACCAACAGGGCCTCGAGTGATTAGCACCCTCAATATGGTACAGTAATAATCGATACAGAAGAGTATTAAGCATTACATCATGCATAATTACCTGACAAGTACAGTATTAGTAAGTGTTTTTATCTTTAGTAGAGAGAAGCATCAGAACATAATGACTCTTATCCTCAACAGGACATTTTTTCCCAAATAAGTGTAAGCTATAAGTATATATCACCCTCAATAACAATGGTCAGTGATTATCATCCCCAAGAGAGTACAATATTGATGCTTTGAGCAGTTATTATTCCCCATAGAAAAAGATACTTATTGTACCTATTTTATGCATTCTCCTGGGAATGCAATACACTAGAAGCCCTTGTGATGACTTTGAAATATAGTGTCCTTGTGGTAAGAAAGTAGAACAGTGTGTTACATATGTAGCCAAGATTTTGCAGTTAAATTGAGCACCACTATTTAGGTTGACAAGAATGACCAGAGGACAAGAGTGCTGTAGCAGGGGCCTTTTATAAGCTACACGTGCAAGGTCACTGGCATGAGGTGAAGCCTTTGCTATTAGTACTTGGCTGAGAAATGTGCACACAGGAAAACTCCACTGGCTCTGGAAAATGGCCCAGGCATTCCTCCACTTAGTTGTGACATGCATAACCATTTTACATGACTTTTTGCCCACTAAAGAGCTTTTATAAACATAGGCAATGCAGGTTTGTTTTTACAGCATTTTATATACATGAAAGTAATTCAAAATGCTTTACAAATTTTCTACAAAAATAATTCACAAAGATCAGTTAAAATTATAACCTAAGCAGCATATGTTAAATGGTTAAGGAATGAGTAATGCATTTCTAGTCGTTGCAACCACATAGCTTTTACTATAGTTTCACTAGTAATATATCTTATATAACAGTTTCTGAATAAGATGAATGACTAAATAACTAGCTGAGACACGAAGGGATAAATCAAAGGCATGAGGGAACAAGTGGTTTTAAGGGCTTACTTAAAACCTTCTGCTAGCTGGCTCAGTAACTAAACGCACAAATCTAAAAGTGAATCTAAACCAAAAGGCACATGATATTCGTAATGATAAGCTGAGGCTACATTTGGTGTCAATATTAGATTTGGAATTATGCTAAACTTGTTCAGAAGATAGAAAAGAGGTCGGAGGTTGTTATATAGGTTAAAAAAAGTACCAAGTTTGTTTCTATCATTATATTTGTATATTTTGTATACTATTAATACATTAGTTTACATATTTTGGCCATTGTTCATACTGTTCATACTAGGAAACTAATCCACAAAGTATCTTTTTGCTATAAAAATATTTTAAATACTTCATTTTAGGGAAGAGGAAGCAAATCTTTGCACAGAGCAATATAACAGAATTTTATTATGCTTAAAACCGTCTTGGTGCAGCTAGAGACAGTGCCTCAACCTTGAGTGAGCAATCCAAGCACAACAGAGGCAGAAATAACTCCCTAGTCTAGAACCGAAGTGCAAGAATGTTTTAAAGGAATTGAGCCTCAGTAGGGGGAGCTCATCCTCCTCTGACCAGCCCTGGAAACTGTGTTTTTTTTTCATATTAGATATTTTAAGAATTGTAATTTAGAAGGAGATTTCTTCAGGAAAGGAATTCTTATACTTCATTGGCACTTTTAATTTTACTTAATGATTCATGTGTTAGCAGAAATGCATTATTCTGATACAGTATTATGTCTTTACATATTAAAATTGTGTAGGGTTTTGCAGTAAAGGTGAACTGCAAATTATGTCAACGCAACTGTTTGTTTGTCCAGGCCTGTTGAACATACAGTATTTAAGGGTTCAGAAGGTAGGTCACAATGATATGCTTTTGGAAAAATTGCAAAGAAAACCGATAAAACTGCAATGTCAGGAGAACTTTAATTTCATCGTACACATAGTGACCATTAGAGGAAATTACACATAATAAAATAGCAGCCTGGACCACAGTGTAATGATCAACTAATTATGTACTGACACACAGATATCACACTGGATATGATCAATATTGCAGTATGAAGCTGGAATATGTGTATTATGTTACAACAAGTGTGTTTCAGAAGCACCACAATTAGGCTACAGTGTGGTGAATGCATTAGAAACATTCAGGACAAGAATTTGACTCTCCGTGTAAACCTAGAGGGTGTGTGTGTGGCTGGTGTGCTGATCCCAGCACCTCTTATCTTCTGGGGATTGGACTATACAATTAGCTTTGGCCTTAAAAGGGTGCCCAAGGATGCTTTAAATTTGGACTAACGATTTCACACACAGTACTATCATCCATTCATTAATGTTTCATTTGTTTTCAGTGATAATTCGTTCCATTTTCTGACTAACCTTTTCACAAACGTCTGATTTCCTATACTTCTGAGCTTTTTATGAGCTGTGCTTGGCAATGTCCATAATTGTATTCACATGTCCTTATACATCTGATTCTAGATTATTCCCTCTGAGAGGTCTAACACATATGCATGATGTGGTTTTCTGAAACATACCAGTGGTGAATGAGAAGAGAGTCTCAGACAAGCTGACCTACAAACCAGGCCTCTTCACTCATACACAAATTTACCTTGAAATGTCAGAGCTGTGAACTCATCTTCTACAATAAAACAGAAACACACTGCTCAGGGACCTGTTACATGTCACATATGTGATGGTTCAGTGTCATAACATTGCTGTCTAAAAGAGAACAGTAGTCCACTATAATGCAGGAGTCATCAGTTTTCATCAGTCATCAGCAGAGATCAGCATGGTTGAAGAGGGTCTGTCTGTAGACCAGTGGACGTGGATGTGTCTACATTTACATCAATTGGGTGATGCCCTTATCCTAAGCTACTTACAGAAGTGAGAGGACATTTATTCATTCATTCATTTATTTATTTTTAACATTTATCTCATTTGTAGAGATTAGCAGTTAATTACAGGTCTTGCTCATGGGCCCAGCAGTGGCAGCGTCGAATGCCGGCATATGAACTCACAGCCTTCACATCAGTAGTCCAGTGCTGTACACTGAGCTACCACTGCCCATTGAGGACATACTGGATGTGTCTTCAAGCCTGTACATTAAGGAAGGTTCAGTCCCCTTAAATGTTTCAGAATAGACTGTATAACATTGTAGTTAAAGAGGTGAGGTTTTCATGGCTTGATGGGTTTTAACTTACACAATTCAGTCTGGCTCAGGCCCAACCACAGTCTCTCCTTCGCAGTGAGAAACCGCAACAGTCCAGCCGTGCCAATCCATACAGCTCACGGTTAGTGCAACCCAACCACCATCTGCAAATAATGATTTAGAAGGACTAAAGAGTGCTGTGTTTTCTCTTTTCCACTCACCATGTTTTTGTCTTTTCAACTATCACTACATTCTAGCCTTCATCGCATCCTCCAACTATTTTACATCTCTTGTAACACTGTTCAGAAAAGAATCTCAGTCCTAAGAGACTCCCAAAATGCTTTTTTTTTAGCTTTTCATATATGTAAGAAGAAAATCAACAAATGATCATACTTCATTTAGTTCTTGACCTTGACCTTCACACGGATGTATTTGTGATTTTTTATGGATCATTCAAACACAACAGAGAGCTTAGACATTAGACAAAATACTCATTCTTGGGTGCCATCCATACATTTTTCCATCCACAGTATCCAATTAAAGGAATAATTCTGTGCTGAAATGCCACCTTGTACCGCCACAGCAAACACACAACATGTGTGTGTTGATATTCCACACACTGTATGATTCTCCTTAAAACTCTTGCTCAGACTTACACCTATAGATTTTCATTTACATTAGGATATTTGACAGATTCAAAGCTATCTTTTGTTTTGTTAAAAAAAAAGTTACTAGAATGCATTTTTATTTGGAAATATACAGTACAGGCCAAAAGTTTGGACACACCTTCTCATTCAATGCGTTTTCTTCATTTTCATGACTATTTACA
>JAOTRJ010000019.1:17118482-17130992 GCA_028564905.1 Leptodoras praelongus
AGGCTGGTCCAATTTAGCCATGAAACCTCCCACACTAAAATGACAGGTGTTTCAGTTTCATTGTCTAACTCCTGTATTTGTTAAATATAAACAAATTTAGAAGTGGTTGGTTGCAACACACTCAAAAAAGATTATACAAGTAACACTAAAAGGTTCCACAATTAGCAGTGTAACTGGTAACAGGTGACGTCATCAAGATTGAGTATAAAAGGAGCATCCACCAAATTCTTAGTCTTTGCAAGCAAGGATAAGTCATGGTTCATCACTTTGTGCCAAACTTTGTGAAAGAATTGTCAGTTCAAATACAATGTTTCTCAGCACAAGATTGTAAAGAATTCAGGTCTTTCAAAATCGACAGTTCATAATATCATGAAAAGATTCAGGGAGTCGGGGGAAATCTTGGTGTGTAAAGGTCAAGGGTGGAATCCGCTGCTGAATGTGCACGACCATCGAGCCCTCAGGAGGTATTGCCTGAGAACCTGTCATGCTCTTGTGATGGGCATAGCCACATGGGCTTGGAAAATCATTATCACTTAACACAATTTGTCACTGAATCAAGAAATGCAACCTGAAACTGTGTTATGCAAAGAGGAAGCCATATGTTAATTTTGTGCAGAAACACCAGCGAGTTCTCTGGGGTCAAAGTCATCTGAGATGGACCAAAAGCCAGAGGAAATGTGTTCTGTGGTCAGACAAGTTTGTTTTTGGAAAAAACGTACATCAGAGTTTTATGAGATGAAAAAGCCCATCCAGACTGTTACCAAGGAAAAGTGCAAAAAACAGCATCTGTTCCACGGTATGGATGATCTGTATATATACAGACCCATTCAGTGTTCAACATTGAAAACACTGAAATCTTATCTATTTATCTAATTTATTTATTGCATTTTAAGATAAGTGTCCCAACTTTTCTGGAAATGTGGTTTGTATATTTTTCTGTATAAGAAAGTATCCATTTCAAATGTCTATGATCACATGCTATGTTTAGATTCAATATCTCTGGATGTGTGTGTGTACACTAAGAATCACCCCAAGACGTTTGTTTATTTTCCCGAGCTCTCTTTTTAATCAGACTACAATCAGCACAATAATTGGCTTGGAGATATCACAGTCTAACAAAGACCTGAGGCTTGGCATACATAGAGTGGAAAGGCCTTATCTGTCAGTGTATGCAGACAAAACTCACACAGGGAAGAGCACTAGCACACCATAATCCCTAATGTACACAGTGTGCTGAGAGTTCTTTCCTACAAAACAATGATATAAATGGCAATAGGCCCTTATATGGCAAACACGTGGCTTGAATTGGCCTGATATCAGGTGGGGGATTTGACAGCTGTCGTTTTTATCATAGTTGAAACTGTTTCTAGAACTATTTAGTTACTGTGCCTGTCATTTCTAGTCATGCAAGTGTGGCCTCAATGCCCATTAGACCCATGGAAGGTTGTATAGCTTCTCTAACATTCACTTACATTGAACGCATTAATATGCAGTAATATGTGCATTAGTATCATCTGGCCTCATCCCAATGTGATGTGGCGATGTAGCTTACAGCAGGTTATGGTCACTGTACTGCTGGATGTCCAGGTGGTGCTCCAACAACAATGTTGACTTCATAGATAATTGGAGTAATTTTGAGGGCAAGACTGGTCTGTTAGGGCAGGATGGTATCCATCCCACTTGGGAAGGTGCTGCTCTCATTTCTTGCAGAATAGCTCACAGTCTCCGCACACGACTAATCTCTGATAACTCAAAGCCAAGGCCAGAAAACAGACAAACTGGCTAAACCAACTGTCTGCTAGCTGTTCTGAGTCATCACTCAGGTTCCACCATATTGAGGCTGTGTCTCTTCCCAGAGCTAAACAAAAATGTTGAAATACTCTGAAAGTTTGTTTTAGTAATTTAATTAAAATAAAATTAGATCACATTGAATGCATAATCAGCACCTTTGATCTGACCTTTGAACTTAGGATTGTTAAATGTTAGGTCTCTTACATATAAAGCTCTTATTGCTAATGAAACTATTACTGATCAGGAGTTTAATGTACTGTGTTTAACAGAAACATGGATTAAACCAAATGAATATGTAGCATTAGAAGAAGCTAGTCCTCCCAAATACAGTTACATAAACTTCTGAATTTTAAATAAATCAAGAAGTTTGAATAAACTTCTGGTTTTGAACTGGCTTGGTACCAGGTAGAAGACTTTTGGTGATGTAACAACAGCTCTCATGTCTTATAGCCTAACAATAATTCTAACATTAAATTCCAGTTACAGATTTTTCACTAAATGAACGCTCCACAATCAGACATCAGAGTAATGAAAAGAGACAGATAGCTGTTTGCACACTGATATACCTCCTTAGATATGCACAAAGTAAACTGAGAGCTGGCCTTTGTTCAAGTGTTTGCCTTAATTACTCAGTGATTTGCAGGCCTTGTGACACCGTGAGGAAAGACGTAGGCCCGTTGCCAAGCTACAAACACAAATACAACACAGTGGATGAGGAAAGCGAGTTCTTTCCATTGCCAACTAAAACTCAAGGACTAATCACTTTAAAGTTTTTAGATTCATACCAAAAAGTCATGGCATGCACCACGCAAACTGGTCTAGCTCTGCTAATTCTTAAAGCTTGCACTAATCCAAAAAGAGACCGACATCTACTTCAATAATATAGCACTGTTGGAAATGTGATTAATAAAATAGTGCTGTCAGCATACGGACCTTTGTATTATTTAATGGGTATTTCCATACATTGACTGGTCAAGAGAGTTCAGACAACAGGACTGCTCTCCTTTTGTTCTCCTTTTAATGCCTTGCTCCTATTTTTTGGGGTTGCTGCATCTTAATCTGGGTCAGTTTATTCATTAATGCTATATGCCCATCCTGACAAGACCCTCCCATTAACTGGGCTTGGGAATGACGCTGTTTGTGCACTGCATCCCTTGGTGGCTGGGTTGAGCAGTGGGTTGGGGGTCTTGCTTAGGAGCCCAGCAAGGCCTCGAAACCCAGACCTACTGATCAACAACCCGGAGTCCTAACCAATGGGGCTACTACTGTCCTGACTCTGAGAATCAAACTGCATCAAACTGAATCAATCAAGTAACCTGAGTAGTTTATTTCATTAAAATATGAGTTCAATAAAACTGCTGTTTGACTGATGTACTACACAAAAGAAGACTTTTCAGGGCCAAAAAGAAAAGATTATCACAGGAAGCTATTCTCATTTATACAGCATTTAGTAGGAAGCAAACAGCATTTTTGAAATATATTTAGATAATTTTATTCTATTCCTACATCCATTGTCACGTCACAGTGCATCCAGAACGTGAGGTAGGATAGGATGCCAGAATATTGCTGGACATCATGCACACACACATTCACATACTTATTCAAACCAATTTAATGTACCCAATCCACTTACTGGCATGTATTTGGGAGGAAAACCTTGGGGGAACATGTGGAACTCTGAACAGACAGTAACCTGAGCTCAGGATTGAACCAATATGATATAATACGATAACCACAAAACATGAAATATTGGTATTACATATTGTTTAACTTTTGGAGAACTATCATAGGTGAGTCTAGTTTTAAGCTCTTTCTTAGTTACAGAAAAAACTCAAATTCAACTTCGTCTCCATTTCACTGCATTTCCCACCTAACCATCTATAAATCTTTCTGTTTTAAGCCTCCTACAAGATTCGGACCCTAGTTGTGATGAAAGCACAACTTTCTGGACTCTGTTTTGGTCTGTATGATTGATGTGTTGTCTGCTAATGCAGAAATATCACTGTTCATATGAAGAGAGGCCACGCTGTGCAGTGATTGTGCGTGCAAGCAGGGTTTAATATTGTATTTCAATAGCATAGGGCCAACAGCACTCAAGCACATTAAAGGGCTCTCCTCGATCCACGTGGCTGATAGTGCCTAACAACCACAGCCATTATGCCAAGATATACACTCCTTTTTCTTCCTTTTCTTTCTCCCCCACTCTCCTCTGAACAAAACCACCAAATGAGAGCCCCCTCACTCGAGGCCCACTGCTGTTATTCTTGGGATGTGTGGACACAGGAAAGTTGACGACAAGTCTTTCTTTTTTCCAGGCTATACTTTTTCCTCTGTAAACTCATTGCTCATAATAGAACTGAACACCTTTAGACAACCGGTAGTGAAGTCGTGATCAGTCTGTATATATGTGTGTGTGTGTGTGTGTGTGTGTGAGGACAGGCTCCAATTGCAGAGCAATGGAAACACAAAAAATCATGGCATTCATCTACAAAAGGCTCGAGTCAGCACAGCTCTCTGCCAACAAAGCTGTCCAGCGATTACAACATCAATTCATCTGATAGTCACAGTGAGATCACACACCCACCTCTTTCTGTTTCTCCAACCTCCCCTTTCACTCGCAAACCATCCACCGCTTAATTAACAACCCACCCAGACTGCAGGACCCAGAACATGTTTTCACTCCACCAGTTAAAACTAAATAAGCTGGTTCCTCAATGTCCCAATACACACTTAGCTTATTAATAAAATACAGTATATTCTAAAAAAAATAAACATTTACTTTTCTATTTATGATGGAAGATCATAAATAGAAAATATTTATTTCTCATTTTAGAAAGTCAGGACATAAGTGTCAATAGACTTAAAGGAAAATGACTGCTGTGTTTGAATTAATGTGAAATTCACTTGAGTTTTCCCATTCACAGCTACAGGAAAGTCTGGTAGCAACATTCATCGGATATTTGATCTATTTCAGGTGGATAGGGTTGAGAAGGTTTAACAAATTGGAATATACAGGTGCTGAATGTAGTTAACTACATAACTACATAACTACATAGCAACACCTCCTGTTCACTTCATTGGTTGCATCCATCAGTGTGTATATAAAGTATCTATGGTATCTATCTATCAAGGGTTGTTTTTCCATGACAAGTTATCAAGATTTTGCGTTTTTCAATGCGGTTTAATAGTTGGAGCTCTTGAGATGGGTCACAGAATTTCGGAGGTAGAAGCAAAGTTTGGAGCATTTCAAGGGTGTACTGTAACTACAAACTTATGACAGCAGCATGGCCATAAAAACACTGGGTGAAGGTGACCAGCGTTGGCTGGCAAGAATCGTTTTACACATTAGGCATGTAACACTGCCTCAAGTAACATCGCTATTCAATGCTGGGCCCACAACAAACATCAGCGTGAGGACTGTGCAACGTTCCCTCCAAGAACCCATGGGGGACCTACCAAATATGAACTGTTATACCGGTTTTTCTGGTACTTTGGTACATTGTATAATACATTCATACAGTACATGCTCCTGAAGGACCAAAATGATTAATTTCATACACCTCTGAATCTTTGTCCCCTAAAAACCTAAACCATATTTATTAGTTATTTATTAACAAACTGTTCAGCTAAAAAGATATCGATTCATATTCCATAGTGCAAATGTAGTCAAAACATGTTTAGTGTCCAAAGTTTGTTTCTATGGATGGCATCTATGCAGCTAATATTACTTAAAATTGCTTTAACTAAAAAAACTTTAACTAAACTAAACTTTAACTTACTGTTAGACTGTGTGAACATTATTACGCTCAACACTGATATGCCTCTAATGTTTTTCTCTTCCACAGAGTGGGTGTGAGCACCTGGAAGCCTTGACCTCAAATGTTCTCCTTTACCACACTCACCTCAGGTTTCTCTCTCAGTTCTTCAGTGTTGCTGCTACGCAGGTTGATGATGTGAACTTCCTGAGGGAGGTTGGTGGTTCCACGGCTAGCGCAGCCTGATAGAGCTGTATAGCTCTTCAGCAGGGCCTGCACAGGGTGACCTTCCCCCACTGGTAATAACTCACACGGGCTACGTGTCAGTGGACCTGGAACACAAGAACACAAGCATAGAGAACATCAGAAACACGTAGGGACTGCCTCTAATGAGGGTTTTCACTCATCCAGTAAGCAAAGCAAAGTAGGCACGGCCAAGCGGCATGAGAAGTTGAGTAGAGTTCTACTTTTATGTGATGAGAATGAGAAAAGAAAGATTGTCATGATTACTAATCAGATTGAGGACTCGATGATGCTTCAATTTGGCCAAACTGCCTTTTTTCATGGAAGTCAAGATGGAGATTTATTGCTTTAAGTATGTCAGGATGTGAAATGAATTATTCCACAAGAAATATCTCTGAGCCTGTAGTGATTCTGGGTTTGATTAGTGTATTAACAGCCTGTAATAGACTGCAGTTAACTTAAATTACCATGTGCAAGTGTTGTTGCAGAGTAGCCAATGAACTACAGGGTGTTTCAAAAAGATGGACCCAAATTGAAATCACTGTGTTTCTGCAACCACAAACTGCCCATGAATGAAACTCTTACCACTTGAAAGGGCATGGCATTGAGTTTCAAAAGAGTACCACTAGATGCCTCAAACAACCCCTAGCCCAAATTCTGCAGTTCTGCATTCTGCAATTCAGCAAGACTAAAGCCGTAATTGCAGTGAAGTATAACTTTCAACGGCGTTTTGGCATTGATCAACCAAGGCTGAAGATCACTCTTCATTGGTACCGACAATTTGAGGAAACAGGCTGTTTAAGTATGGAGAAGAGGCACCAGGCACACAGAGCATTTCTAAAATAGTTACTGAAACTTGGTAAGTCATTAAACCGTTTGCAAATTTGTGTGTAACTTTAACATGCTGCCATCGTGAAATATACTGCTTTGAAACCAGGTCAATCTTTATGAAACCCCCTGAATATTAGAGGTACCCCTTTTACCCACAGAGTAGGGCTCAAAACTTTTTGATTTACTGTTTTCTCACATAAGCCAGAAAAATAGTTGCCATGTGAACACATTTGATGCACAGATATGTAGCGAAACACCAAGTTAATCCCAGTCCAACCAGTTACCTTGACTTACATCCAGGACTCTGGCCATGTGGTACAGGACGACCATACGCATAGTTCAAGTGCAATGAGAGTCTCATTCTGTCTTTCATCTTTCTACACAGGATCTGTTCACTGCTTATCGCTGGAACACCGGACAGAAAACTCAGTGAAATTGTTTCGACTCCAAATGGGCCCAACGAGAACAGAAAAGCCTCCATATGGGTTATCGAAAGCAAGGATGAGATAACAGTGCTTAGTGACTTTGCTCAACAAGTGTAAACACGTGTTGTTTTTCTTGCTGCAACTCCCATGTCATTAATTGATACGGATGTCGATAAATAAGACGAGAGCGTAGACGTGTAGGGAGGCAGGGATCCAATAGTGTCTCCCATGTCTCCTCCACACTCCGTCTTCATTAGCGAGAATCTCTGGCCCATTTGTCCACCATTGTAGCCTCTACTGTCACATCAACACTTTCTCACTCTCTCTCCTTACATGGCTATGTCTACCCGCTCTTAATCACTTACAACAGGATGTTACAAGATAGTGGGCTCCTCTCATGGAGAAACAGCATGACGACAAGGTGGTGTACCGTGCGGTAGAGCTGAGACTTACAGTATATGCTCTCGGGAAGTGAGCTGTGGCCTTGAAGCTCAGCGCTAAGGGTCATGGGTTAGCAGGGAATGGAACAACTCCTTTTGTATCACACCTCCAATTAAGGGCGGAACTATATGGTTAGGAATGCTGTGCTAGTCATGATCAGTGTTAAACAAAGCCAGCTTGTCAGATATGTATGGCTAACAGTCGTTCAGCTTTTAAAGTTGCCATGACTCACTGGATCTTACTTATGGCAACATCTCAGTTTTGCCTCAACATTCATGCTAACCTATCATAAGTGCCTAAGCTGTAACTATACCTCCAAATGAATAGCAAATGAAAAAATCTTCCATTTGTCTACTGCTTCTGAGCATGAGATTATAATAAAACAAAAAATAACTAAGCCTATTTCTCGACATTTGGCAGCTTATTCTAGTTTATGTAACACCTTTTGCAAACTCGTTCCCTAAAGATCACGGGGCATTTATGTGTCTTCTCAGCAGCCCTTGCAAGCCTGGAGGGGACTGTCAAGCTCAGACAGCCTGAGACTTCACAAGGGGCATGACATTGTGAAGAAACAAGACACGGCAAGAGAAACAGCAGTCTTTGGCTTCTTCACTCATGCATCACACAAACAAAAAGAGGCCAGAGTTCTGGATTATGATGCTTGGATGATGACTAATGTTTTTGTATCGAACATAAATGAGCAATGCATTGTTCACATTGCAACAGTCAGGTTGCACGCTTGCCCTGAACTCTGGAGCCTGGACTCACTCATGGAAGAAAGCACTCTATGTTATTTGTAGCTCGTTTACAGCAAGTATGGTGTAATCGTGAATAGCTATCCCTGCCAAAACTTAACGCACGATTCTCTCTGTAAATCGGTGAATGTTTAAAGCTGAGGTTGTATGACGGCTTGATTGCAAAGTCAGTAATTTGGATTGCTACCTATGAACATAAGAAGGTAGCAGCATCACTAAAGGGATTAGCTAGCTAGTTTTCTGATAGCAAGGTGGTTGTGTTGCTGCTTTTAAAATTAAATACTAAAAGCTTGTACATAACAGACTTTAAATAAGTATATGTAATTTTCATCATGCATACATACAGGTGTGGTCGGAAGTTTACATACACTCATCATGAACATGAACGTCATGGCAATACTGGGCTTTTGATGATTTCTTTGAACTGTTCTTTTGTTCAATTTAAACAGAAAAACTAAGATTTGGTGCACAATTTTACAAAAAATCAACATAGTGTCAAAAATATACACATAGCTCACCTAATATTTGGTTAAATGTCCTCTTGACCAGTAGCCAGTAGCATCGACAAGCAGAATTCTGATTGGATATTTGACCACTTTTCTTATTTGGTAGAGTTCGGTTATATTTGTTGGTTTCCTGGCATGGACCTGACATTTAAGCCCAAATTTTCAATAAAATTGTGGTCACTACTTTGGGAAGGCCATTCCAAAAGCTTAATGTTAGCCTGCTTTATCCATTCTACAACCATTTTCAATGTGTATTTGGGGTCCATGCCCTGTTGGAACACTCAATTGTGTCCAAGTGTCAACCTTCTAGCTGATGGATTGAGGTTATGCTTGAGGTCTTCTTTCTTCATTATTCCATACAATCTGTGAGAGGTACCAGCTCCATTGGCAGCAAATGTATGATGCTACCACCATCATGCTTAACAGGGCCAAATGCCTCACCTTCAAAAAAGCCTTCAAATATTCCTCTTTTCATTGTGGTCAAACAACTTTGTCTTTGTCTCATCTGACCATAAAACCTTCCTCCATGTGGTCAGTTGCAAAGTGTAGTAGAGCTTGAAGTTGTCGATTTTAGAGCAGGGGCTTCGATCGTGGACAGCAGCCTGTCAGTCCATGGTGATGTAAAACTTGCTTTATTGTAGTGTGTCACTGGTGTTCCAGCAGCTTCTGTTTCATGGTAGGTCTGTGCCTTGGTAGTTCTTCAGTTGTTCCTGACCATCCGAACCAATTTCCTCTCAGCTGACGGCGACAGTTTGAGTCTTTCTGCAGATCTTGGCAAAGTGGCTACACCTCCCAGTAACTTACACACTTATACACTACACTTAATTGTTTGAAGTGATGATCTTGGAATCTGCAGTTTCAGCCATTCCTGACTTGTGTAGATCTACAATGATCATTCTCAGATGATTGTAAAAAAAAATTTAATTGAACTCTACCAATTGTTCAAAGAGGAGTGGGCAAATATACAACCAGAATTCTTCTCACCAAAAGTGACATATAGCTGTTATAATGTGTGTAGAGATCTAAAAAAGCAGTATACCGTATACAATATATTATTGATCAGAAATGCCCCTATTACTCAGTAACAAACCTCAAGAGCTGATGAAGATCCATGTCTGCACATTCTGGCTCACAGATTAGCCAATTCGTTATGATTACATGTATTACAAGATTCCCGAATGCATAACTGCAATAATTTTTCATCGTTTGCTATTGTTATTGGGATTATATGCCAAAGATGAAACAGCTGAACAAGGAAACCTAGCCTTGTTTTATAACCAGATTTGACTACAGAACTTTGATGAATAAGGACCATTGTGTGTGCACAAACCTTTATGCATGCCAATGTAATCTTAATGCATCAACTAGTTATACTGCCTGGGCAATCACAAGAGAGATCCATGCAAAATGCTGAACAGCCCCTTTCCCTTCTTATCCTGCTTGGGAGGAACAGAAAAGAAAAAAAATGAACAAAAGGTGATGACCTTTGTACAACAATACTGATCCCTTCAGTCCAAACATCTCACTCAAACTCTCTCACCGCCCCCTTACACACACAAGCAGTTTTGTTTTCTGTAAGAAGGTCATCTCTGCCGGGCGAATGTTCCTGCACGTCAGTGACTCTCCACCCGCCACACACCGAGCTGCTCGCAGTCAGAGCCCGGCCGCAACATACACACCACCTCACCACAACACTGATCAGAGGAACATATGGGAATCATTAAAGAGAGAGAGAGAGAAAGAAGGAGAGATTGTGTGCGTGTGCACGGCTTGGGCTTAGGCACATTGAACGCCTCGTGACTAACAAGATGCATGTGCCCTTCACTGAGTGATCTGAATCAGGATAGAGCCACGGTTTCCTCTCTGTGTATACTGGGATGACAGAATTGTTTGCAACAAGAGCTCAGAAAGCCTCAGACCCCATGTTTTTCCACTTTCAGCACACTCACTCGCTCGTACCGAGCAGAGATCCAGCTCTTAACACAAACAAACTCTCCGAAGATTGACCACAACGGCCATTTTGGGCAAAACGATTGCAGGGTTTAAGCTTGACAGACACTGCATGACTTGGAAAGATTTAGACAATAAAAAGCATCTGACAAACTCTGTGTCCAGACGGTATAGTGACTGCCATGATAGAGCAGGTCAAGCTACAGCACTGGGCTACAGTAGCTAGCTAGCTAGCTATGTTATGTATCTATGTTTAGTTAGTGCATTGCTGGCCTTTCAGCTTATTTAACACTGTATAACCATCACAAATATAGAGTACTGTGCAAAAGCTTATTGTTCTTAAGTACAACAAAATGTTTGCATGTCTTTAACTAAAGCAACCCATTACATAACAGAGCACTTTTCGGACAAAAAGCAGGGTTTTGTATACAAAAAAAGAAGTAAGTGTGACTGTTAAAGTCTCCAGAAGAGCTGTGGCAGATTATCCAAAACTTAAAAGCTAATTACAGTAGTATGCGCTACGGAGAAGTCTTAGGCACACGCAAAGACTCGCTGTAAAGCAAAGATTCCTTCGAAAATAATGTTTCTACATAAATGAAAACACCATAAAGTGCAGTAAATAGTAATAAACCAAAGGAAGTCCATATATGGTGTGCACTGTTTTTCTTAAACAGTGTTCCCAGGTGTGTTCCCAACGTGTGCAGTTTTATAAGGAAATTAGCTTTTAAGTTTTACTGGGTGTCTTGGAGAATCTGCCACGGCTCTTCTGGAGGCTTTAATGGTCACACTTACTTCATACAAAACCCAGCAGCCTTCACTATGCTTTCTGTCTGAAAAGTGCTCTAGTATGTAATGTGTTGCATACAAACATTTTTTTTTCATTCATTCATTCATTTTCTTGGCCGCTTATTCCTTTTCGGGGTCACGGGAGAGCCGGTGCCTAGCCGGCAGCATAGGGCGCAAGGCAGGAACAACCCTATACAGGGCGCCAATCCATCATAGGGCACACACACACACACACACACACACACAAACACACTAGGGCCACTTTAAAGACACCAATCAACCTAATGTGCATGTCTTTGGACTGTGGGAGGAAACAGGAGTACCCAGAGTAATCCCACATGGACACGCAGGACATGCAGACTCCACAGAGAAAGGACCCAGACCGCTCCACCTGGGGATCGAACCCGGGACCTTCTTGCTGTGAGGCGACAGTGCTGCCCACCGAGCCACCGTGTCGCCCTACAAACATTTTTATGTAACATAAATTTTTTTTACTGGAAAAGTAAAATCATTTGTACTGACTCAATAACGCAGAACGAAAACCAACGAAAAGCCAATTATGATTCATTATTTCATAGCACTATTAATTAGCTAGGCGGTTATGTATACCTAACATACTTCAACTTGTTGCAGTGCTGCCTCACTAGTTCGCTTTGGAGAAAAGTTTTTCTTCTAATTTGTTTAAAAGGAATAAAAGAAAAACATTGCACGAGAACGGCAGACATGTGATACTGTGTTAGTAATAAAGGCGACCATATGAGCCATTTAGCAATATTTATTACGTTAGTGGAACTGTCTTGGCACAGGGAATGCCTGGACTTGTTTGTGCTTTTCTAACTTCTCTGCCAGACACACAAAAGGTTATAAACCGATCTGTGTTTGCCTGTATTCCAAAAGCGTCAGCGTTCATCATTTTTTCCTAGCTTATTATCTATTACCTGTGTGTGTGCCATCTACAGGGGTTAGACAATGAAACTGAAACACCTGTCATTTTAGACCACAATAATTTATTAGTATGGTGTAGGGC
>JAOTRJ010000019.1:17348725-17358970 GCA_028564905.1 Leptodoras praelongus
GAGGCCCTACACCATACTAATAAATTATTGTGGTCTACAATGACAGGTGTTTCAGTTTCATTGTCTAACCCCTGTATGCAGATTACCCATGTAGTGGGCACTGATGCACCCCGATGCCATATCACAAATGCTGTTTTTTGCACTTTTTGTTAGTAACAGTCTGGATGGTCTTTTTCATCTTTGGCACGTAGAATCCGACACCAGTTTATCCCAAAAACAAGCTGAAACATAGACTCCTTTAGGCACAGAACACATTTCCAGTCTTTTGGTCCTTCTCTGATAACTTCAAGCCCAGAGAACTCCTCTGTGTTTCTGCACAAAATTAATATATGGCTTCCTTTTTGCATATATAGTTTTGGGTTGCATATAGTTTCTCAAACAATACCCCCTGAGGGCTCAATGGTCACGCACATTCAGCAGCAGTTTCTACCCTTGGTCTTTACGCACTGAGATTTCCCCTGACTCCCTGAATCATGTCATGATATCATGAAGTACAGATGACTAAGTAGAGGTTCAATTGAATTAATATCCCACTTTTCTGGAAATGGGGTAACAAGTACAAGACAGAGAGCCCATTCACAGGAATTTTGACATTTTATTTTTTTATAAAAGAATTAGGATTTTGTATGAAATGTATAACAAGTTTAGAGAATCAGTGAAAACGGACAGCCTACTGCTAGATTTATTATACTGTTTATTATAATTTCCCAGAAAGCAGACAGACACATAATGCTATACTGCATACTTTGATTTATTGCAAATCAGCTGTTCAATATTAGCTATTACAGCAGCCCACAAAATGCAGGGTCTAGACTTCAGAGTATCTTTGAAACTACAACTGGAACCATCAGCATATTCTGCAAAAATATAGGAGAAAAAAAACTTGTTGCCTCTAAAATATGCTGGTGGATCATGGATGCTCCTCTGTTATGTGGCCAGTGGTTCAGGGACACTTATGACTGAATGACATGGTTTTATCCAAAAAACCAAATGTCTTTCAGAAAGACGATGACGTAAATCATCAAATGGCATCCAAATGTTTTGTTAATGTTTATCTTTATTGAGACTATATTTCACCAAAAAGCACAAAGCTACGAATATAACAAAAAAATAAATAAATACAGTTGTTTGTCCCACATACTTGCTCATAATCATTTAGGTCCGAGGATTTTTTTTTTTTGCATTAGACTATTTTTTGTTTATTATTAATATAATGATTTTTCCACTTGTCGTAACTACATTTTCTCTCTCTTAGGTTTCTAAAGCCTCTGCAGACCTCATGCATTACTGCAGCGAGCACGCCAAGTACGACCCTCTACTCACGGGCATCCCAGCCTCAGAAAACCCCTTTAAGGATAAGAAGCCCTGCACTATATTGTAGTGGGAAGCATTAATCATATGCTCTTTGATGCCTCCTTTTTTATAGAGAGAATATTTTACCTTAAAGCATTCATACACTAGTCGCCTTAAAGTCAGCTAACCTCCTCATTCTCACTCTTCACTCTTTTATTCTCTTGCCCTCCAGGCTAGAACAGGAGTCTACACTTGAAACATATTCACTTCTTTCACTTCTGTTCTATTCAAGACAACGAGACCAAAAACCTCTAAGTAAACATGTTTTATGGTGCATTGACAAAGTTTGCGATAGGACGTTTTAACCACACTATTGATTTCCAGAACTGAGAAGCTGTTTGCTGTGATTGCGCTATCTGATGTGGTCTAGACCAAACCATTTTGCAAATAAAGAAGAAGGTAAAAAAAATATCAGTTGGGACGTACCCAAACAAAGAGCCCTACTCATCAAGGCCAATTCAGTTTTCTTTGATCATCACACCCTCTTAATGTCTCTGTTCTGATAAGCAGAGCTCAGTAGCAGTGCTCTGACTCTATTATAACAGTGTTCAATGGTACAGACTCAACTTTCAAGGACAGTGAAAGGAGCCCAGGAGCCTGAATCAGTGCTCCACGTGTCTAATACATTTTCCCCCAACTTTTATTCATTTGGCAAGTGCATTTATAAAATGAGACAAATGTAATTCAGGCATAAAACCACCCAGTTACTAGTTCAGAACTATAACTGCAGAGTAACACTGCACCCTGTAGAAATAAACCAAGGCAACTGGACTTATGGGTAAATCTTTTGCAATAGTTCAGTCAACAAATCAAATCTTCTTTAGCTTAATGCAGTCTGCATGCCTAACTCATCACAAACTCACCACAGGACATAGTTTGCGTCAGATAAACTAATAACCATTTTATAAAGTAGAAGCATATCTGTGTTAATGCCATCATATGCTGGGCCATACCTCTGTGAGATCAGTCAGGTGCATGTGTGAAGTGACAGGAGTCTACCTGCTAAGGAAATCAGTCATTCCAGTTTCCAGATGGGTGCTAATAAGGTTAATAGCTGTGTGACACCCTTTTTAACTCTCTAATGCGAGATGAGAAAACAGATATGCAGCACATAAACCCACAAGTGGTTGATAACTTTATACTGTATGATGTGTGTATGTGACTTTGGGCCTCGTTTGTCAGACTGGAGAGAAAGAAATACATTCATAAATCATTCATAGGAACTTATCAGGAAATGTGGTATTCATGAAAATCCAGTTAGTTTAGAAACAGTAAGCGGTCATAAGATACTAAAGAGAACCTCGACTGAGACCGTATCAGGGATATGACTGCAATGATATTATACGCTGATTATGTTGTTTAACTAGCTTGTGTATTTATAACTACACTCAAAAATGTCAAATTTTGGGAAAATTAATTAAAGAAAGAAATAGGAGTAGCCATTCAGTTAAGACAAAAGGAATGACACCCTACAACCGGGGGGAAGGGTCTGTGATAGTCGAACTGCTGCGATGGCCGAGTTGCATTACTGGAACATTTAGCACATGTTTAGGATGCACTGTTTAGTCACCATTTTGTTGTTTTCATCTGTCTGTTTTCAGTGCTGCCCTTTTGAGACATCACTAAATGTAAATGAGCAGTACTGTGAAAACACCTGGCACTTCACGCATGACTGCCTTTCACGAAAACGCACGTGTGAATATGAAGAAAAACGAGAAGTCGCTGATACGTTTATGAATCTGCCATGTTGTCTTTGTTGCAAAAACACAACTTTACT
This sequence comes from Leptodoras praelongus, assembly GCA_028564905.1. Lineage (NCBI taxonomy): Eukaryota > Metazoa > Chordata > Actinopteri > Siluriformes > Doradidae > Leptodoras > Leptodoras praelongus. Next base: position 17,351,856 of record JAOTRJ010000019.1, read on the forward strand.
AAAACATTGATCAATGAGACCCTTTGGACACAGATTTGTCCTGGCTGCTCGTATACATTTTGGGGTAAGAGGTCAAATGTGTAAATCGTGCTTTTGCTCAAACAAATGTTTTGACGCTATTTCCGCTAGCCTTGACGACGTACTATTCTAAATGATATGGAAAACCTCCAGACCAGTTGAGGTGACTGAACTTGTATTGCAGTATTAAGGCTGTTTCTACACTGAGGCTCAGTCTAATCTGCTGACTAATCTCTTGCAAATTTAGGGCCCTAATGTGTCATTCTGCACTGGTATTAATAGTAAGCAAGGTTACCAAACAGGATTAGCAATAAAGCTAGGGCTGGGTGATGTGGCTAAAAATACTTAGATAAAAAAAATGCTTATAAAAATGTGCAGTATGATTGTAAGAAATGGCTGGATGTGAGACGATATGATGAATACCTTAACAAAATATAACATTAGAGTATTAGTGTTTATTTAACACCATGCTGCTTATCAAAATAGAAAATATCTACCTGTATATCTAGGTAGGATTTAAAAAAAATAATAATGACCATAAGACAATTGCACACCCAGCATACATCTTTAAAGTACGATCAGAAGGAAGGTCAGTTGCTTCCAACATAAAAACACAATTCTATTCTTAAATTCAAGTAGTATCTGTAGATAAATCACGGTATTTCCCTGACCCTCCAGACTGGTCTGGGTGATGATGGTTGAGCTGGTGAAATAAATTTGTCATGCTTCTACTTTTAGCTATGATGTTTCTGTGGAATGATTTGTGCGAGACTGTAACTCTATTCAGTGTCATAGCTCCGAAAACTGACCCAGTTCTACTCAGCTGACACTTTTTTAGGAATGAAATCTTTGCCATCTGTTTCATTTTCCTCTATTCTTGACTGACTTATCAGTTATCACCGAGTGTCGGTGTATGATAGTGCAACTTTAAATTCTCACGACTGAAACGCAATGAAAAGCAGCTGTGCTGATTGTGTGTGTGTGTGTGTATCTGCTCACCAATTAGCTAAACAGAGAAACAGACAGACAGATTAAACTGCACGCAGATGGTAAACTGCATGGCCAATATTACTCATAATCCATATTGCATATATGGTCATTTCTTATATCTTCTGTAAAATAGGATTGAACATATAAACGCTTTTGATCTTCTCCCAAGCCATACATTAAGCACCAAATAAAGTAGCCGTACATGCTCTTAAAGGTTTAAGTCCAGTTGCCTTGTCTTAATGCTACTAGATATTTAAAATGCCCCGCATTGCCAGTAGCCTTTAGACTCCTCTTGCTCATTGTGGAGGAACTGGTGGCGTCACGCTGACGTAATTTGTCCTCAAGTGTACCAGCAGTCCCTCCTTAACTCACCACATGTGAACAATGGAGGGCTTCACACAGGTCAGTGAAGGGTCACCTCCTCTGTCAGAGCACTAAACCAACCATGCTTTCTTTTTCCCCTTTCCCTTTCAGAAGTTGCCAAAACCCCACACATCAGCTTTTCCACAGTGCGATAGAACGCTTTCTCATCTATTGCATACAGAAGTGAGTGCATTGCTGCAGCAATGAGAAAAAGCACCATCATTACTGCTCAGTGGTATTTTAGGCATATAAGGATTATATGTCATAACCCCTGCCAAAAGCATGTTGGATAAGTGAGAAGCATGACCCAAAAATTCTCCTGCCTACCCAGTTCTTGCCTATGCCTTAAAAAACCTTAGACTTTTGTCATTGTCCTGTTTATGGTAGATACAGTAGCAATATATATATGATTGCAGATCATGGTACAGTAATATATTGTAACCCTTTAATGATTACATGCCTTATTTACATGTAAGATGTTTTTGATTGTTTTGATTTCTAACGAATTTGTCATTCAAAAGAAGATACTATCTGTAACTCGTTTGTGCCATCTTGTCACGTCCAGTCTCACCAGCAATAGTAGTCTAGTGTCTCTAGTGTCACTGCCAGTGCTTCTCTTCTTATCTATGCTGAGCAAACCATAGACGAAGAATTACTCCAGTGACTGTTATTGTGAATTTGAACATTCCATGTTTACAACTGCAGTTTGGGTGAAAACCCTTCATAATGCCATGCAGTTCTTAATGTGTGTGTGAGTGCACTTTTTTATTAACATAAAAAAAAGAATGCTTAATGTGTATGTTCATCATATGGCTGGTTGAAAACAAGTGAAGGCCTTAGTCAAGATTTCTTGCTCTTACACACTCAAGGGTTCTACTGTGAACTAGCAGCCTGCAGTCCTACACACTGTGTATCACCAATGCTCAGGACAAATGGACTAAAGCCTTTAGCACATGCCAATTGAAAAAAAAAGAATTGTTTAGCACAAATCCTGAAATGGCCAACAAAAAGAAGTGGAATACAGCAGCTTTCAACAGTTAGCAATGCTACTTTGTGGGGTTTAATAGCCTACTAGGAGTGCTAGCATAATCTTTACTAATAGAGATGCCAATAACAATCACGTGTCATTCAGTTCAAACTTGAGAAATTAATAAAACACTTTGTGACTGCAGTCCAGATAGAGCAACATATATATAACTGAATTGAACTGAATCACTAAAGAATATCGATTCCTTGTAATTAAGGCACCTTCTTGGTAATTCTGGTTCATTCCAGATAGTGATTTTATATGGACCCTTGTGATGACTTGCTCAGCTTTTAAAGTAAAAGATTGTTTGAATATGAAGCGCACTCATTCTCTCCATGTTGTGTGGATCGTTCTTCTCAACAGAAACTTTGACCTGTGAAAAACACCAGAGCTTGATTGCAAATTCTGATGTTACAAATGTCCTTTTTCCAGTTAAAATTAAATATAATTTTATTCGCAACACTGTCTTGATTCATTGCTCTCACGCTTTGTGACTCACATTATATATAAATAAAATATAACTAATGCCCTTCAGAGTATCAGCACCCTTTGTGAAAACGAGACATCATGATTGTAAAATAAACCTTGCACACACTAATAAATATTTTCCACTCACGCAATGAACAACTAGTTACCTTTCTTGTATGACAGTGTTCATAAATTACTACGACTACAACTTTTAAAATAACATTTTCTCTCAAAAATGATTATATTAGTTATTGATATCATAAATTGGGTTATTTGTGCTTCTAATGATTATTTTAAATGGATGCAAACATCCATCCATCCATGCATCCTCTTAACCGCTTGTTCCTGTTCAGGGTCACGGGAGAGCCGGTGCCTAGCAGGTGGCATAGAACGCAGGCCAGGAACAACCCTAGACAGGGCACCAATCCATCGTATGGCACACGCACTCATGCACTCTCACACACTAGGGGCACTTTTTTTAGACACACCAATTAATCTAATATGCATGTCTTTGGACTGTGGGAGGAAACCGGAGTAAACCCACACAGACACAGGGAGGACCCAGCGACTGAACCCAAGACGTTCTTGCTGTGAGATGACGGTACTACCCACTGAGCCACTGCGTCACCCAATTTATTGTTGCCTTTAACCCTGTTTTATCCCTGAGCTATAAATACTGTTTGTACAAATGTAAATTCCCTTTGTCATCAATTACCATGGGAAAAAACAAAGAACTATCAACACAGAAAAATAAACGGTTGTTGACCTGCATAAATCAGGTAATGGATATACAAAATGCTCAGGCAGTTAAAAACACTTTTAAGCACAATTAGTGGCATAACAAAACTTTCCACATTAATGAAGCAGTTGGAAACATGGCAGGAATTGGACGTACATGAGAATGTAAGGTCATACATTCTGGAAATGTTATTGGTGTGTGGTTGTGAATTTATATTTAATGAGCGCGTGGTAAGTTAGTAACTGTTTTAACTGATGCTATATGAAGTGGAGGGGAAAACAGCATGGATAACTATAACACAGGCTAATTGGCTGAGTGAAAGGAAGAAGGAAAGAAAAGCCTGAGAATGTTTTGACTAAAAGGTTGGAATAAAAACAAATTCCAAACTAAAATGAAGCCTCAGTGTTCTGTCACTGCTGGAAATTGAGTTCAAGCTTCTTAAAGAGCTGGACTGATTTATTGGATGAGGTTGTGTTGAGAAAAGCAATCGCCTGAGGCAAGACTGCCTTCTGCTTTGCTTTGAACCTATTCAAATACTCACAGTGCATGTTTAATGTAGTAGATGCATGCTTGGTGTTTGTTTAGTTGGTTGCCTCTGGATGTTTTCATTTGTCTGATTTTTTTATTTATTTATTCTTTTTTTAAACACATTTTGCATTACAGGTCAGGTGGTCAGGTCTTGCTGCATCAGTTGTGCAGCAGAATGAGGAATAGGTTATTGAATAGGTTCCTTTAATAATCCTTCCCCGTCTTTAGCAAGTGCCATTTATTACTGTTTGTTTTGGTACTTATCCTACATTAATTAATGTTGTTTGCGACTGAACATTCACATAGCATTAGAAATTAGAAAAAAATAGCTTTTTTCTAGAAGGCAACTTTATAGGCATGTCTTATACACCAGAGTTTGTTCAACTATTCATTCATTCGCATTCTTAAATACACTGAAGTACCAGAAAAACTGGTATAGCACTTAATACTTGGTAGGTCCCCCACGGGATCCTGGAGGGAACGTTGCACAGTCCTCACACTGATGCTTGTTGAGGCCCCAGAAACGATTCTTGCCAGCTGACGCTGCTCACGTTTACCCAGTGTTTTTACGGTCATGCTGCTGTCGTAAGTTCGAGGTTTTGCCAGAATTCTAGTAGTTACGGTACACCCTTGAAATGCGCATAAGTGAAAATCCAAACTTTGCTTCTACCTCCGAAATGCTATGACACATCTCGCAAGCTCCAACTAATAAACCGTGTTGAAAACCGCAAAATTGTGATAACTTGCCATTCTCATGGCGGAAACAGCTCTAGAAGCTTCCATAGATGTCTGTCGGCCTATACACGCACTGGTACACGCAGCCAATGACATGCATAGGTGGCGTTGCTATGGCTTTTGCATGTTTTTCTGGTATTTCAGTATAATCACATCTTGTTCAACACTAGCCCTAGATAGCATCCATCACAGAGCACCATGCACACACACATTCACTCACGTGAAGGGGCTATTTACAGTCACTAATCAACCTGCTGGCTTTTTTTTCCAGGAGGTGGGAGGAACACATGAAACTCTGCACAGACAGTAACCTGAACCCAAACCACAGTTCCTGGAGCCGTGAGGCGATAACACTACCTGATGCTCCACCATGCTGCCCTAAATCATTGTTGAAATTTATCAGCGATAGACTGTTCACAGCACTGTAGGCATTAAGCATGATAGATGTCAGGGTTATATAATGCTGTGGTATATTGCTCCTCAGTCATTGTTAGTACTAACAGTCAGGTGATCTGATAGGGAAGACTGAGTTTCAGGAAAACCTTTCCACTAACAAGCCTTTAGGTCAGATCTGTGTGCTGTAATGATCCATCCCTTCACACTCCCAAAATCAGGTCAGTCTGTATTTATTTGCTCACAGTGAGTGATGAACATAGATTTGTGGTCTAGTCACCTTTCCTGAATCCAGTATGTGGAATGCAGTCAGTACCTGACCTATTTTTAGTGTGAGTTCAGACAGAGTGTCAGACGAAGGCTTTTGTCAGTCCTTAAAGATGGGCTGGTCGGTGGCACTGCAGTATAGCCTTTTGTCTATTCTTACTGACCTGAGACCACTAATGCCACACTCACCCATACTGAACTAGGAGTTACATTCCAATGTTCTATGAACTGGTTAAACAAGTCAGTGGATTCACCCTTGTGGTGGCTAAGTTTGACCTGCGTCTCTGCCGTTAGACCCCCTTCATAAGTTTGCATTCCTGGAGTCATGGGAATGGCTGACGTGGCTCTTCTAACGAACTTCTCGGCCCACAAAGCAGCCTCTCTCTGTCTTTCTCTCTCTCCCTTTCTTTGCTCGCGGCTGCATTCCTTCCTTTTGCAAAGTGCGAATAACTGATCATCAGCTCTGGAAAATCCTCATTGCTCACCAGTGTGAAAAGAAATGTGAGACATTTTCTGTTCCCATGTCTAAAAACCTCCACCAGGTTTCTCTCATTATTAAGACGGTGCATTTTATTTTTTTTATATTTATGTGACTAGGAGGACTGCCGATAAACCTCTGTCATGCTCTGAATGCATCTTCCTGTCTTTGATGCAAGTGAATTTCATCATCAATGAAAAGACAAGAATATTAATCAGAATTCGTCGTAAAATAAACATTTGTCCACTTTGTTTTTGCCAAGATTAACTGTCCATTAGGCTTCTTACCAGGTCCCTTTCACTGATTTACAGCTGGCCTTCATGCTCCAAAAACCACTGGCATTTCTTTCAGGTCTCCTTTGTCCCTAAAACACAGTCCCTTATTAACGGTGTCCTGCTGCTAGGTATGCTTGACAAACTCTCTCTGTCTCTCTTTGAGCTGCTGCTATTTTAGGACCTGTGAGGACACTTGTTATCTGCTGTTTTGTGTAAAGACAGCAGACAGTGTAGACACAGGCCCAGTAGTCAGCTACAGTGCAGCTGCTGTATACACCGGAACACAGTTCTCCTGCTGTCAGAATGCATTTGTATGTCTATTTTTGGTTTACTTGGAAAGCAAGGGTGTGGGTTGTTTTCTCTGGGCTCAGTGTCCTTGTTTTACTGTTGCCAAAACAAAGGAGGGTGAATGATGCACTGCGAGATTACCGCCCATACCATTATTATGTGCTTAGAGTGCAAGACATTTTGCTGGTGGTGCATTTTTGTATGAGACGGTGGCAACATGGTAAAACCTGTTGGTGTATACAAAAGAATTGGGAATATTTTGTTATGCTGGTGATGTTGACTGGTTCTGCCATGTGCATTTTGGGGTTTAAGGTATGAAATTCAAACAGTGCACATTCCAAGTATATTCATTCATTCATTCTCTTGACCACTTATTCCTCCTCAGGGTCACAGGAGAGCCGGTGCCTAGACAGCAGCACAGGGCGCAAGGCAGGAACAACCCCAGACAGGGCGCCAATCTATCGCAGGGCACACACACACACACACACACACACACGGGCCACTTTAGAGACACCAATCAACCTAACATGCATGTCTTTGGACTGT
>JAOTRJ010000019.1:17388743-17400423 GCA_028564905.1 Leptodoras praelongus
TTCACCTACCTGCATGTCTTTGGACTGTGGGAGGAAACCGGAGTACCCGGAGGAAACCCACGCGAACACGGGGAGAATTTCTCAGGTCGCCTCACCCGGGGATCGACAGCGCTATCCACTGTGCCACCATGCCGCCCAGCACTCTAAGTAGTATATGTAAATTAAATAACAGAGGTGCCAATGTTGTACTACCATTATTTAGTACAGTAGTATTGCAGTCTGGGATATGGCCCAAGCATCTGATTTTAGAATACATCAGTATTCAGTAACAGTGTTATGAGAATTAAATATCATTATTGTGTGCATGAATATGAAATCATGTACACAATAATGAGTACAAGAGTAAGTGCAAGACGCATTTTAGCTGGAGCCAGCTTGTGGATTGCTGACCTTCCGCAGTGTAACAGTAGTAGCATTAAACATATATAGCACGTATTCAAAATGAATCAGCATCAGAATGTTAGCTAGATAGCAAAAATAGAAGTTCTAGTTGAAAAGGGTTGCTCTGCTGTAATCTCACAGAGTGGGATGAATGCAGGGGCTTTTTCAGAAGCAACAGATATGTATTGGCTTTGACCCATATACTGTAAAATATATTTGCATATATCATGTTACACTTTTAAGTGCTGTGCCATGATCATTTTTTGCTTGACTTTTATGTTTACTAGTGGCCTGGAATGAAAACAGTCAATAATATTTTTATGCTTCATAAACCTATAGGGCTCAGGAGGTCCTCTGAGGTCAAAAGTAGTGTTCTCATTGTGACTAGAGTTGTTTTCTTTTAGGTCAAAACCCAGGTACAGCTGTGGGCCAGGGTCCCTAAAGCAGCTCTGCACATGGGGCTGTTCTCTTCATGAGAAGCTTATAGGCGGTGTCAACCTGCTGAGATGCTGCATTAGTGTAATTGAGGCTTAGATTTAGCTGTCTTGCACTGAAGAACTGGAACAGCTGAGAGCTGGAGCTGATAGTTATGATAGCAGTAGGACCCTTTAAGTGAGGATCTGTTGAATGGCTGTGGTATTGGACAAGCTTGAAATATCACAACAGCTTTGGTTTCAAACTATGACCTCCCTTTTTATGATTATGCAACAGATTCCTGGAGTGCACAAAAGTGGGCAACATGTGCATGATGCTTGTTCGAGGTTTATAATGCAAAAAAACCCTTATTCTCCTTATAATATCTGTCTCATTTAATTTCTGGATTTGGTCCTGTGAAAGGAAGAAAATTTTAATCTGTCACATTTTAATTGCTTTGTTTTATTACATTAATTACCACACTTTTGAACCAATTTATTGGATCATTTCTCTAGAAGACGCAAGTGCCAAATGGTGAATTTGAAATGATTCAGAAATATCTTCATAGTATAAATTTTTAAATATATGTTAATAAATGTAACTTTTGAACATACTTCTGTTCAGCTTACATTCTCTAGTATGCATTTGTAAAGGACTCCTTGGCAGGGGTTTGTTTTAAGATTCATGAATACTTTACAGTGGATGTGACTGTAGAAATGCATTTTACAATTCAGAAATCAATTCAGTATAAAGCTGTATGAAAATATATAACACCATACTGTAATTATTGTCACTATTATGCCACCTGATTATAAGCACATTATAATTACAGTGTGTCAGCTGTTCCAGTTTATGGCAATATCTTAGAAATATTTTCATAGTTTTGTATGTAATGTTTTGTGAACATGCTGAATGAGTGTATCAAACAAATTAATTGTTTATTAAATGTATGCAATTATTATTTGTGTTAAAGCTTTATCTGTGTAAATCTTGCATTTGTAAATTAATTGACTGTATGTTTGTTTTATACTGTATATGCTGAAGAGTTGAAGTACTATTACAAATTCACAGTATTTTCTCTTGCACTATGACAATTATGTAATAAAGTATTACCTTTTGACCTTGGATAATGGGTCAAAATAAAAGGAAAGGACAGCATGTTCTAGTACTATACTGAAATAACCACCATGAGAGTGACTGTGAGCATAATTTACATTCCTCAGGGAATGTTCCAATTACGACAACAGAATTCCACAAGATGGTTCCTTTTACCATGAGTCGGCATTCAGCTGGAGCCAAGCGTGTTGGTGGTATGGGGGTTGTTCCTGTCTACAGCAGGACCTTTCACTCAGCTTTAGGTTACACAGTTTAGCACAATCACAACGAGAATCCACTGGTGATTTTTTATTGAAATAAAAAGCATGAAAGAATACGAATGATATTTTTTACATCAGCCTTCTTGATTTTGTCAGCGACAGTGAAGAGGATTAAATTATAATAAAACACATGAAGTTCAATTCAAGTTTCTTATTCTTTGACTTTGGATAGAGAGTGTGGGTCACATTCAGAAGTCCACTGGTAATGGGATGTACTTTTATAAACTAGCATAATATTATTAGAAATGAAATGATGAAGTAAGAGTGTCAAGGTCTTTAAAATACTATAAAGAAAGTAACCAGAAACTGATGATGGTAACATTTTTGATCTGTTAACATTATACCAAATATCTGTAGTATTTTGTACGTGGTTCGGACTTCATTTTAAGACACTGAAACAGGAAAAGGCAACTAACAAAAAAAACCCACATTGTAATATATATATATATTGTATGTATAACTATACAAATAAACAAACAAAAAACAAACCAAAGTCTTGTCCAGTGTGCTTGCAGAGAACTCACAGAAGTATCTTGGAAAATACCTGTGTGTATTTTCTGTTAGCGAATAAGCCATGATGACATGCCTAGAGCAAGCTGAAGCTGTCATGAATGGTATTTTTATAGGACGCACTCATGTAAACATGTCAGTGAGGCATTAACAAGTCTAGCATACTTTACTCTTGCAATTTTATGCTCTTAAGCCAGACCGAAAGTGTGATCGTGTACAAGTTTTCCTGGTGGCTTACAGTTATAGGGGTTGGATGCTGGCTTAAATTAGCTTTGTACTAATAGTACTACAGAGACATGTGCTCAGAAGGCGGAAGGCTTCTATAGCAGCCTCAGAATTAGTATCTGTCAACTGGGCCTGACGGGGGAAGGATTTACTGCCATCATGGAGGGGGTGACAAAACAGAATGCATCTACATTTTAAAAGCATTAAACAGAGGAAAAAAACATGGTGCAAAAGATGGAATAAATGAAATTAAAAATAGTGACAGAACGAATGAAAGTCTCTAACAGAAAAGGATCAGGCTACATGTTTCCACTGAGAAGTGACTACAAAGTCAAACTGTATGCCTAAAATGACTCGTAAAAGACATAACACATAAAAGAAAATATTATAGAAAGAAAAACCAAACAAAAATGCAAAAAAGACTGTTAAGCAAATCAACAAAACAGAAATAAATATTCAAAACAATGTGTAAAAAGAAATTTGGTGTGAACAATTATTCCATACAAATGAACCCTATTTTTGAGGTTTCAGAACAAAAAAAATCTTTAACAGGAAAGTCACTAAACATGAAACAGCATTAAAACAAGTGTCTAACATAAGGCTTATGTTTTAATTCCTTTCTCATTTTTCTTCCCAATTTTGTCAGTTCTCAATTTTGTCAATTCCCAGCCATCCACAAGCTCTTCTCTATTATATGACAACCATCAACAAGGCAGTAAACTTCAGTATATAAAAACCTGTTCAGCTTGGAGTTTACAACCCAAAATGAATGTCACAGGAGAGCTGGTGCTTAGCTGGCAGATTAGGGCGCAGGAACAACGCTAGACAGGGTGCCAATCCATCATAGGGCACACACACACACACACGGGCCACTTTAGAGACGCCAGTCAACCTAACGTGCATGTCTTTGGACTGTGGGAGGAAACCGGAGTACCCGAAGTAAACCCACATGGACACGGGGAGGACATGCAGACACCGGAGTACCCGAAGTAAACCCACACGGACACGGGGAGGACATGCAGACACCGGAGTACCCGAAGTAAACCCACACGGACACGGGGAGGACATGCAGACTCCACACAGAAAGGACCCAGACCACCTGACCCGGGGATCGAACCCGGGACCTTCTTGCTTTGAGGCAACGGTGCTACCCTCTGCTACCCACCAAGCCACCGTGTCGCCTCCAAAATGAATGTAGTCTATTAAAATGACTTAAAAATTTGTAATTTTAAACCAAAAAGTTTAAGTACCTAGCTGTCTTATTCCCTCCCTCTCTTAGTTCCAGTCCCAGTGGCTATTAGCAGTATCCCAGTATGGGAAGAGACTCCATTTCTCTCAGTACTGTTTATATTTATAATCAGTAAAAGAGATTAATGCACCACTGTAATGGGACAGAATACTTCAAAATAATGAAAAGAACACAAATGCTAAACTGGTGGCCGAAGCACCTGTTGCAGCCGTTGGGCCATGTGTGTACGCTGGTGCCGTAGCAGACGTGAGGGCATGGCAAAAGCCACACCACACTCTGCACACGTGTGTGGACGGAAACCCGTATGCACGCTCAGGTGCTCAGTCAGGTTTGAGGATTTAGTGAAGCCTTTTTTGCAGAAGGGGCAGACATACGGGCGCAAGCCACTGTGGACTTTCTGGTGCTCAGCTAGACGGGAGGGAAGGGCAAAGGTTTTGCCGCAGTCTGGACAGATGAAAGGCCGGTCACCCAGGTGTGTACGCTCATGGCGGAGCAGTGCTAGAGGCTTGTTGAAGGTCTTGCCACACACACGACACAGGAACGGCTTGTCATTGGTGTGCATGTTGCGTTCGTGCTTGCGCAGGTCAGATGAGCGCACAAATTCCTTGCTGCACTCTTTGCATGTGTACGGTTTCTCGCCAGTGTGTGTGCGGATGTGCTTGCGGTGGTCAGAGGACCATGTGTAGGTCTTGTCGCAGAACGGACAGCTGTAGGGCCGCTCGCCCGTGTGTAGCCGCTTGTGCTGCTGCAGGGTGCCCTGATGTGCGTAGGCTTTTCCGCACAGTTCACATACATGTGGCTTCAGCCCACTGTGTGTCTCCACATGGCTCAGAAGGTTGCTGGACTTCTTGAAGGCCCAGCTGCAATAAGGGCACTTGTAAGGGCGGTTTTCTGAATCTCCGTCCATGCTCCGCTTCTTCATAGCAGCGAAAACATAAAATGGCTTGCCTGTTTGTTTTGTCTCTGAATTTGGCTTGTGTTCTCTGGATACCTTAGCTACATTGTTATCTACTTTGTCTTCCTGATGTGTTTCTGTAGCAGGTGCCAAATCATACTCAGTCCGGTCATCTTCGAGTTTCACCCTCTGGCTGGCAAAGCTAGGGACTTCCTTAGGCTCAGCTCCAACCTTCTGGATTTCACTAGCATTTTTACAGTCATTCATATCCTGTTGTACATCACAGCACACTGGATTCATCTCACTGGCATAGACAGTAGAAGACAGTGATTCCTTAGCATTAGTGATGAGTTCATTCTCTATGGGTATATACCGTACCTTATTAATTAAGGTCTTTCTGATGCTTCTTTTTGACATGTAGGCTTTATCGTTGAAGATGTCATGCTTCAAGCAGTTAGAACTTTCTGCCATTTTTATTTTTGTTTAGCACTAGTCTTGCACCTCTCAGTCAGTTATCACAGAAATGTCTGACCAGACTGTGGAGAAAATAAAATAAAGGTAAAATTAATTAACCATATCATCTCTTCTAGTTTTTATCTTTGCACAAAGAACTTCTACACCATTATCCACCAGTGTGCATGGGCATATTTTATACCTCAATGATTCAAACTGGCCTAAATTCTTACATTATATTTTGAATATGTTTGGAACATAGAAACATAACTTACATATATCTTTTACCCAATTTAGCTTATTTTTCTTCTGCTCAGTCCATGTAACTGGTGCTTACGGGTCCCTTTCTTAGATTTGCATTTACATTTGCTTACAGAGCATTTACCAGACATTATTGAACATAGTTGACAAGTGTGTGATATTTGAGCTTTAGTCGACCTACAGGCACCACATAATACTGTCTTTGTCTCAATGGTGATATTCAGGTATTCCTTTTAATGATTTTATGAGTCATTTTTTCAATATACAATATACAAGCAAGCAAATCTTTGAATCAACTGAATCAATTAGATTTGGGGCATAATATTTAATAGCACGCTTTTAGTATTTAAATGAATATTTTACAGTACCCTGACTGAAACTGCACATAAATAAGCAGTCATAAGCTTATTATGTATGTATCTATAATCTAAGGACAGATTTGATTTCATACTACTTTGTTATTATTTTATCAATTTAAGATTTGTGTAAAAAGATTTGTTCAGAAAGATCTGAATACGTGAAACACTGACACTTGAGATTAACTTTGATACAATCTGGGCATTTGCTGAAAGGAGTGAACTTATTTAGAGTTATTGAAATTTATGATCAACTGACAAATCATTAAAAAACTTAAATGCTAAATTATATTTATTGAATTGCTATGCATATTTAAAAGCACACTAAGAAAACCAAGAAAACTGAGCTGATGACAAGTCATCTGTGTAAAACATGTCTTGGTCTCATTGACACCAAGATGCCATCCAGAACCTGTTATTTCCCATCATTACATTTTACTACTACTGCGTAAATCACAGGTGGCCAGTGTGTATATATATATATATTCTATAAATCCCTGTTTACAGCTAGTTGGAGTAGGCACTCGTTTTACTTCTTTAGCCTTCCAAGGTACTAGTGATTTATTACTAAAAATAAATTCTAAAAAAGCAAGTTCTTTGAGAGAGAGAGCAAACAGAGCAGAATGAATAAATGTATCTTGAAAGTTTAAATGATAAATGACATTGAAGAAGCACACTGGAAGAAAGCTAGAGGAATTTCTTGTTAATAACAAAATAACACCTGATTAAATCTCTGCTGTCAATGTTAGCTCAGATCTGTTATAGCATATTTCCCAAGCAATTACTTGTGACAAGAACAGGACATCTGCATATGTCTGAGTTTCTTACCTTCAGGCTACACGTCTGCTGAGGCTGATTTCTCTGTGACTGGTGCATTTTTAACCAGCAGGGAGGATTAAGATGCCGGAGGAGGAGTTGAGCACTTCAGCGTTGCTCACACACTTGTCAGCAGTTAAACAAAGCCACATGGTGCTTGGGAAGATTATATTGTGCTTATGTGTGTGTGTGTGTGTGTGTGTGTGTGTATTTGTGTGTGTATACCATCATGGATGAATTACTTAATCAGAAGTATTTTTATGTTGATATCTTAATTGCCCTGTGCTATCAATACTTTGCATTCCAGATAGGATACTCTTAGTGTGTAAATGCTGCTCTTAATTGATCTACTGAGTGAGGTACATTAGAGACAGGAATAACACATGCTGATACTGTACTTTAGTGATCACACGATATCTTCCACAAGGAGCAACATATAGACTGCAAGCATTGGCAGTGGAAATCTGAGAATGTAAGAGACGAAGCTGAGCTATGGCAGTTCATACACCTGTTAAGATGTCCGAGGGTTGCTCATGGTTCAGAACTACACCAGCACGTTTTGGACTTCTGCCTGCCAGGTCCACGGTTGTCCTGTATAATTGGGTTACTTTGGACTTTGCTCCCACAGGATGATCTTTTTATTTGTTTGGTTGAAGTTTGGTGGTTTTGCATACATTAAACCAACTATATCAAAGTTTTGCAAGCCAAACAGTTTTTGCAATCAGAAAATACATTAGCTATTATGTATCTACAAAGGCTTGCATAATTATTACCCCCTATGTCTTGTCCACGGCCACCAGAGGGCACCCAAACCGCCTTGTGGGAAGACTACAAACAAGAACTACTACTTGAAACCTGTTGGCGACCATCTTGATTAGCTCGTTAAGCCGCACTGAGGAGTATAAAAGTAGCTCATTCAGCACACCTCAGTGTGGAGCAACGTTCGTCCTACTGTCCCCACGTCAGTTATCACGACGAATCTCTTCGCTTTTTGAAACTCAGCTAAGCATCTTGCCTTTAGATTCACATTTGTAAATATTCATGTTTTTGCCTTGCCTGCACCAATTTGCGTTTTTTCTCTTTGTTTATCCCCAGTTCCCCTTGCCAGAGCATGGGGTCTGCCTGCCCTCACCCTTGTCACTGTTTTGGATATCTTCTGAGACTTTGTGTTTGTTTACTCCCTGCTCTTCCTATTTTTGTGCCACCATATGCCACTGGGAGGCAACCCAGCAGTTCCTGGAAACCGTCCCCACACCAGTGACCCGTGTTGTCAGTGCCCTCCCATAGTGCTATGGAGATAGGCCCAATGGATGTAAAGGGTTCCTCCTGTGCAACTTGTTTTTCACGCTCCATGGCGAGTTGACTGACCAGCAGAAGCTAGCTGTGATCATTAGTCTGCTCAGTGCCAAGTCTCTCCTGTGGGAAACTGCTCTCTGGCACCACGCAGGTGAAGAATCATGGTCTTATGCTTGTTTCATTGATCATTTCTGCCAAGTATTTGATCATAGCATTGACGCCAGTGTGCCGGAGAGCGACTCCTCTCTTTGTTGCAGGGTAGCCGGAGGGCAGCGGACTATGCCCTTGAGTTCTGGACCCTGGTAGCTGAGAGCGGGTGGAATGAGGCAGCCCTAAAGGTCACGGGACTCAACATGGAGGTCCAGAGAGAGCTGGCATGTAGGGATGTTGACATGTCCATAGTCCTGGACAACCTGTAACCAGCCCGGCAGTGCCCTGCAAGAGAGCCGACCAGAGGAGCCAGAACGCATGATCCTGGGACCCCGTCACCTGTCAGCCCAGGAGAGAAGGAGAAGGGCTACACTCAAGCTCTGCTTCTACTGCAGGGAGAGCAGTCATGCCATAGCTAACTGTTGAACCAGGCCTTCTACTACTAGTTGTGCCCACAAACCACAGCCAGTGCACACGGTGAGTAGCACTGTTTCCCGAAAGCCTAATGAGTTCACTTTGCTCGTGCAGATCATGCCCAAACCTGTGTTGTTTCATTACAGCCTCTGGACTCTGGAGTCGCGGCCAGCTTCATCGACTGGGTCACCGCAGAGACACATGGCATCCCTGTAGTAAAAACAAAGTCCTCCTTCCAGATCAAGGTGGTGGATGGCGCTCCAATTGGGAGAGGGACTGTCAGCCACCAGACTGTCCCCATTAAGCTCCATGCGGAGAAGATCCCCCATGAGAACCCCATTTGAGGTTATCCTGGGTCATCAGCCCCCGCTATAATGGCCCCCTGAACCAGGAGCAGGCCACAACTCCGCCTCCTGAGACCCGATCCTCATGTCAGGGGGACACTTTCACAGTAAAGGAGATCCTTGATTCCTGGAGATGAGTCGGAGGATTCCACTATTTGGTATCATGGGAAGATTACAGCCCAGAAGAGAATTCCTGGGTCACTGCTGATAATATCCTCGAACCTATGCTCACCCAGGACTACCACACCAGACATCCCCACAAGCCAGGTCCACCCAAGCCAGGAAGACAGAAGAAAAGAATAAGGGCTCCCAGAGTTAGCCCCTTGGACTGTTATTAAATAGTTCACTACTAACTATTATTAAATAGTTTTAAAGATGCTCTATGGAATTGTAATATATTTAAATATATTTTTAATCTTTTAATATATAATAATATATTTTTAAATATATAAGCTCCTGATTTTCCAGAACTTTGCCCTGAACTTGTGTCAATAGCTCCTTGGTCTTCATGATTCTGTTTATTAAAGTATATAGACAAATTTAAATTGACACAACATGACTATAACTTAGGGATTTAACAGCAGCGGGGGGGGGGGGGTTAACCACAAAAATTAAAAAAAATTGTGCATTACCCCCAGTTTTAAGGCACATTTTGATTTGCATTGTACATGCAGTTAAGCATCGTAGGGTCATTTAAAATGTTATTTCTGTTTATCCCTGGTATATTTTAAGAGAAATTGTGAATGTTACCTCATTATTCTCTTGATAAAAGTGAATGATAAAGATGATGTCTAAAATTATTAAAAAGTTCAGATCTCTGTATTATTGCTTTTAGCAGTTGCAGTCCTAAAATCAATAATAATACAGAGATCTGAACCTTTCTGTATGCAGAGATATAAAACTTAAAAAAAAAACATTTAACATATCAATGTTTTATCAACTGTTATATTTCCCTGTCAGTGCACTTTCCCAGTGTTAAATCTCACTGCGTAATTGTGGGCGTGACACAATTCAGTAATCTGATTGGCACCCAGCAACAGTACACAGTTGGGCCAGAATCAAAGTGCAGAGAGAAAAGTATTCAAAAGTATTCAGTTTTAAAAAGGCAAATCATTTAACATGATGTCAAATATGCGGCACTTCCATGTCACTGATCAGTGGAAAACATGCTTTTTTGTGAGGGAATGTAATGTCATGAAAGTGTTTATATAATGTACAGAACAATTTCTATTGTAAGATATATTGTAAACAATATGAGAAGGAAAGGGGTTTATGTAGCAGATAATATTAATCAGATCAGAAATACATGAGCATCAATCAGATATACATGAGCAACATGTGACCTTGTTACCTCTGCACAGCCTGAGAAAAAGAAAAAAATGGTTAGTTTCTGGGGTTTTTTTGTGTGTGGATTTTGATATGTGGGATGGACATTTTACTGAAACCTGGCAATCCTGGTTAATGATTTTTAACTCTTCTGTGGGTGCATCTCTTGTGATATAAACACACCTGCTGTATGAAAACAACTGAACAAATATATCTAAAAACCAACTAGACGCTATGCCATTAATCTATGGTCATAAGACATGGCTTATGTAAGGTCATCTGGTATACAAGTCATTTAAATAGCCAATGTAATCACATTTTTTTTCTGACAACCTCCCAGTGCTACCCAAGGTAGGTGACAAAAACCAGAATGTCAGGGCAAATCCACCTCAAATCACCACATTAAACAATTTTACATTTACGGCTTTGGTAGACACCTTATCTAGAGTGACTTACATTCATCTTATTTATATAACTGAGCAGTTGAGGGTTGAGGGCCTTGCTCAAGGGCCCAACAGTGACAGATTGGTGGTGCTGGGGCTTGAACCCCTGACTTTCTAATCAATAACCCAACACCTTAACCATTGAGCCACCCCTGTACTAATGTTCTCAATTTATTTATTTATTTAATATATATACTGTACTACTATTCTCAGTAAACACTATGTAAACATTCAGGCTTGAATCTGTATTAATTTATGAGATATAAAGGGTTAAAAGTGGGTATAGCACATATTTTACTGTATATGTGTAACATTTTCACCAATTATCATTATATATTGATTTTGTATGACTTGGAGACAGTAGTAATTTTTATCCATGTCAGATGACTTGACATAGTGTGACTGGGAATAGTTTCATCATTTCCAGAAAGAATAAAGCAAAACCAAAATGGTCAGCTTGGTCATTTCCACCTGTTTTCCATGGACTGACCCAGTTGAAGTTTGAAAGACTTTCAAAGTGTCCATCACCAACATCAATATTACAGGTAGACTTAAATAGAAAAGATATTCTGTGTGATGCCCTTGATGCATATAAAGTTGTTTGGGTTCTGAATACTTTTTAAGACACATATGTACCTGTCTGAGAAGGGATTACTGTAGTGTTACTGTTACTGTAAATTTTGGTGTGTTTGCTATGAGTGTATTTACAATAAAGTAATACAGACCAATAGTTATATTGATCTGCGCAAAAAGTACTCACTCATGACTTGT
>JAOTRJ010000019.1:17400523-17413510 GCA_028564905.1 Leptodoras praelongus
TCTAGGGTTGTTCCTGCCTTGCACCCTATGCTGCTGGCTAGGCACCGGCTCCCCCGTGACCCTGAAAAGGAATAAGCAGTCAAGAAGATGAATGAATGAATGGACGTATGTTAAATGAAAATGAATGAAAACAAAAACAAAAGTGTGTACTTATTTCCCCTCACTGTATACGTCATATCACTTTATTTTCAGGCTTTTATAGTGCAGATAGACAGAAACAGGTAGAAACAAGTGCAGGTTTTGACATGACATAAGAGCAACTACAAACAAACAAACCAGAGGGGTTAGGCAATACTCAACATGAGAAACAGACAGAAGGTCAGACGATTAACAAACAGACATGAACTAGGCAGAGCAAATAGGAGAACGGAAAACAAAGCTGAATGCAAAACAAAGAGGCAAACAAGCAATGAACGTCACAGGCACAATGCTGGAGCAAGGAAAAATAGGTGTTTGACAATCACAGTCACAACAGCCATGAGCAATGTAGTTTTTAAAACCATAACCTGCAAATGCAGATAGATGTCACAAGCGGACAATGAAAAAGTATACTGTAAATCAGCATTAAATAAAGCTTTGTGTTGATTATAGAAAAAATGTCAAATTAAATCTAAAATGCAATAAATGAAAAGCGCTTTAAGAACAAAATCTCTTGCATGCAGTGTACATACTTTCATTCAGTTGCTGGAGGAATTCACCATTGCAATTGAAATGCTGCCAGGCATTTTTGAGACAGAGGACCTATGTGTTTACCAGTGCACTGCACAGAAGGAACTTTTGTAAAGCCTCTTTCCACTTTGCTCTTTTAGAGTTGCGTGGAAAATTCCCCAAACTGGCTGATTAAAGACAGGCAGGGGGAGAGAGTGTAAGGAAAAGTAATATATGGAGCAGGACATATGGAGGTATGAGAAGGATAATTATAACAGTGGAAAAAGGAGTGCAAGTTTGGAGATTACTGCACTGTACGCCACTCAATCCTGGGTCATAGGGTTTTTTTTCTGAATAGCATCCCAGTGATGTCATTATTTTATGTTTGTTAGACTGGTTAGAACACAAACACAAACACAGTACATCATGATCTGTGCTTTTGAACACTTGTGGTATGATACAGTCTACTTGTTTTCAGACAAACCTATTATCCTTTTGTCCAGGTTTTGTTTCAAAAAAGATTATTTGTCTGCTGTTCCAGACTGTTACACAGTGCAACAAAAGAAGCAAACATTCTCTGAGGCATGTACAAAATTAGCTGATTTCAAATAAAAAATATGATTTGGGCATTTATTAGATTGATGAGGATGGTTGTTTTCTTCCTACATGAAAACTGAGAATGCAGAAACTTTTTATGCATATCTCTTACTGTGGAAGCGGATGTACTACATATGGTACATCTAAGCCCTTTATAGAAATTCTGAGAAAAATGATTATTTATTCTTAAGCTTATTGGTTGGTATTTCTTATTCTGGTTGATGGTAGCATCACACACACACACACACACACAAATTAGTTAACATTTATTCTGTGGTAGGTGGATATGTGAAATTCTGTATTTCTATTTTTGTTTATTCATTCATCTTCTGTAACCTCTGTATTCTGCTCAGGATCATGGCACGAGTAACACAATCCCAGGACTGAATTGGGGCTGAGGCAGCAAAACTAATAATGTATATATTTGTATTAAAAGAAAATTATTGAAATGTATTGGGGTTTGTCTGTGCTTTGAATTTAATTTCTTTTTAGTGTACATACAGTACATGTAGATTGTGTATGATGTATAAT
This sequence comes from Leptodoras praelongus, assembly GCA_028564905.1. Taxonomy (NCBI): domain Eukaryota; kingdom Metazoa; phylum Chordata; class Actinopteri; order Siluriformes; family Doradidae; genus Leptodoras; species Leptodoras praelongus. The sequence continues at coordinate 17,402,300 of JAOTRJ010000019.1, forward strand.
ACCTAATATACATTATTTGATCCTTTAACGTACTTATACAGTGAATACAAAGCATAAAGTCCTAAATCTAGTCTTCATGAGGAAAAAGCTTAGTCCTTAGCTTACAGCTTAGTACACAACTGTGCTGACATCTTGGTTTCGTTTTAACCTAGATAGGTATCATATTAGAGAAAATGCGATCTTTTGATGTCCATCCATCCAACTGGAAAAGACCTTTATAAGGGCAAGTGTATTTGTGTGTGTGTGTGTGTGTGTGTGTGTGTGTGAGAGAGAGAGAGAGAGAGAGACAAAGGAGCGGAAAAGACCTTTGTACATGTAAGTGAAACAATCATAGTGTGTACTGTACTTTATTTTGTGTGTGTGTGTGTGTGTGTGAGAGATCATCCAACTCATTTTAATCTAAGATAAAGACAACATGAGTAAACACAAAATGCAGCTTTAAAATGATCATTCCATTTACTAAAGATAAAGATTGATTCAAAACCTGTATCATCCATGTGATTGCCCCCAAAACCTAATACCTGGTTGTGCCAGACTCTGCAATCAAGTGTTTGTGATAACTTGTGTTGAGTCTTTTATTGCCGTAGAGGAATTTTGGCCCACTCTTCTCTTCAAAATTGTTTTACTTCAGCTACACTGGAGGGTTTGTGAGCATGAGCTGCCCATTTAAGGTCTTTCCACAGCATTTCTATGGAATTTGAGTCAGAACTTTGCCTTGGTCACTCCAAAACCTTCATTTTGTTTCTTTTGAGCCATTAAGAGGTGGACTTGCTTGTGCTCTTCAGATCATTGTCCTGCTGTATAACCCAACTCTGCTTGAGCTTTAGGTCACAAACTGACAGCTGGACATTTCTTATTGTGGAATCGTGTACATTGACTGTAACTGAGGTAAGTGAGGCCTGCAGGTGTTTAGATGTTCATGTGGGTTCTTTTGTGACCCTGGATGAGTTATTGATGGTCTCTGGGTGATACTTGGGTAGGCCGACCACTCCTGGGAATGTTCACCACTGTCTCCATTTGTGGATAACGGCTCTCTGGAGTCCCAGAGCCTCAGCAATGGCTTTGTAACACTTTCACATTGCCAGACAAGTTATATTTAAGTGATGTTTAGATTCAACAGGTCTGGCACTAATCATGACTGGGAGTGGCTAGTGAAATTAAACCCAACTGTCAATTGAATTTAGTTGACGTAATGTTTTAAATCACACCTGGCCTTTTGTGCTTTCTTTAGTGACATCTTACCTGCAATCACAGCAGGTATTTTGTGTCTAGCTGAATGTCACGTGCATTTGCGAGTGTGGGAGGAGGACTCAGTGGCTACAGAGCTCTGTCTTTTTACAAATACAAACGTTTTATTCACTAAAGCTTTCAAACAAGCATCAACAAGTGAAGCTGCATCAAGACTTACTGACTATTTTGAAAAGGTTTTTTAAAAGGTTCACAGTCATCATGAGAACATAAATAAGCATGCTGATATAGTGCACATGGATACGGTGTCAATGCAGTTACTAGAAAAGTAAAAAAGTAGAATAAACAACTAACAAACAACAGCAGCAACAGGAATAGATTAGTAGCAGGGATGTAATTCCCTCTAATGTGTAACTATTGTGTCAAGTATGAGAGTGAAATGAAAGTTAGGAGGAATTTTGACCACTGAAATTTTCACAAATTTCTCAAAAGCTTTTGGAAGTGTGGAAAGTAGAAACACTAATTAATAAGGCGCTCTACTAATGCATTACTAATTTAGCACAGAAAGGGACAGGAAATGACAGAACATTTTATGCATATATTTTTTATACATTTACATAATATATATATATCAATACTGATTGGCAAAGTGTATTAATAATGCGTTGGACAACCACAAGCTGCCAGAACAACTTCAATACACATATAGATTCTACAGGTCTCTAGAACTACCCTGGAGATATGAAAAGAATTCTACCAACAATATTCCTTTAAATGTCTAACACATCCTTCCATGACTTGAAATCTAATGACTGTGAAGCTTTTTCCCTTTTGAATTTTGTGACAAGGTGTTTAATTATGCACTGTAACCCTACTATAACATCCCTGTCTAAAGTACTGTTCTTACTGATCTCATCCTGCACTGATTTCATGCTGCACTGAGGTTCTCAGTTGGCTGATGATTTTTTCCCTTACATATTACAATAATATTCAAGCATCATGGTCATGAACTGTGTGCTCTCAACCACAATGTCCAACCCTATGTATTGATGTCTTTCCCATAGATAGAGCACCAGCCTAATGCTGGTGACTGACTCAAAACACTTCTACTGTCAAGGGTCCTTTTGTCCTTCAGACTTGCCTAACTTAGAAAGTGCACGTCCCTAAGACAGTTTATGATCAAGTCTCACTGTGCTTCAGGGCATAATTTTACCTGGATACTGTAGATTCGTACTGCTGCCGTAATCATGTATCCCATGATGAACACACTTTCAACAAAGTATTGTTTAATTGTACTTTACAAACTGAAGAAGAATAATTTTATGAATGGATTCCCTTTAAAGCCTACTTTCCCTCAAAGTTTCTTTCTTGTGTCGTGTCAGAGAAATTATTCTTTCCATTGATGCCTCTGGATGGTCATTAATGAAAAATATAAATCGACAGCTGGAAAGCTACTTTGCTACAAAAAAAAGCTATACAGATCTATATACTTAGATCTTGTGTTTACTGTGAATCTCCTGCTCTTTGTATCACTGCAAAAGATAAAATGGAGGTGGGGGGGTTGCAATGTAAATTAAATGGATGGCTGAATTTTCTCCTATTTGTGGCAAAAACCTTTGCTTTAGAGATACATGGTGAGGAAAAGGTAATGGTGTCTTCACTAGCATTTAAGAATGGAGGATGAAAACAATCCAGTAGTGATGTACACTAGGAACTATATGGCCCATTGTAGGATGAGACATACCAGGTCAGTCACTTATCAAACATTGAATTGTGCCAAAATATCTACTGAGCACAGCATATGCTAAAACCACAGGTATCAATTCTGCCAATTGCACTGCCTCGGCTTACAGGTGCACAGACTAGCCCTCCTTTTGTATGGAAGCATTTCTTTTGAACTGATATCTTATTGGTTTAAAATGGATATGGGTTGTTTTGCTTCCTTTATACCGATTTTTAATATCTAATATTTCTTTTATGCTATTAATATGAAAATTGGGGTTTAAAAATGATTACATCTGCATGAGTAATTGAAATAAATTTATGATTTAAAACTGTATGTTATAACACAATACCTTATTTGCAAAACAATAATTGGGGGTTGGGGCACCACTAAGCTTCCACCATCAGGCCCACAAGCTACTCTGGATAAGGGTGTCTGCCAAATGCGATAAAGGTAAATTTGATCAATTAAGGTTTACATTAGTTAGTCTTGTTATGTGTATATTTACACACTGGAGCATGAGTAGAATATGAATGGCTTAATTTATGTGACTTTCATGAATACCAAATGTATCATGTAAAGGCATGTATTTTATATATATATATAGTTTATATATATTTTATGTATTTCATATATATAGTATACAGTGTGTCAGAGATTCCCAAAAAGTAAAGTTCACAGAAGAAGTTTTGAAACAAGACAGACATGATATCATACAGGTGAGTGGGTTTCTAACAAACTGATGGAACAAAAAGTCATGCTGTAACAAACCTGCTGTGTGTGTGCGTGTATGTGTGTGTGTGTGTGTGTGTGTGTGTACTATGAGCCACAGCTGTAGTGATTTTCTAGGATACTAAGTGTTCTCTTCCCAGCTTGCCTTGATTTCTTAGCTGCTTGGTTTAAGCAGCAGGCAGCCTTGACATATCACTGGTTGTCCATAAACAAGACATTTTCGATTGTGTTCTGGGTCACAAACCATCCTTCATCCCATGGAACAACTTTTCAACAGTGACTGTGTGTCTCTGAACAGCCAGGTGATGTGTGAGAACAGAAACAGTTGCTGCTTGTTGCCCTGGAAAAGCTGTAATAATACTTTAAAGCCAGAACTGGTGAAGGTTTTGGCTACATTCAAGATTCAACATTTTGCTATGTATCCCAAAATATTACATCACACCTCATGTCACTTGCTGTACACTGTTAAGTCTTACAAAAAAACTTTAGGGAAACTTTACACTTTGGGTAGATGCCCTTATCCAGAGCGACTTGAGGGTTAAGGGCCTTGCTCAAGGACCCAACAGGGCAGCTTATCTGTGGCGGGATTTGAACTTATGACCATCTGGTCAGTAGGCCAACATCTTAACCACTGAGCTACCATAGGAATGCTACAGTTTTTGTGCATTCCTCTGAAATTTATTCTTTTGCAGCTTTTTACCCAGCAAGCCTAATAACAGCTAATACATTCCTCTGGCTTCTTTACTCTTTGCAGAATGTGTGACATCAAAATAAGAATCAGGGCTATGTTTATAATATATATTGATAAACACAAACAAACACACACACACACACACACACACACAGACCCCCTCCCCCCCAGTCAGACACATCATATGTAATCATAATCATAACTAAACTTAACAAACTGGCATTATTATTACTGCTGGTTCTGGTATTACAGTGTACTGCAGTTCGCTGTCTAGTTTGTCTCAGTGGTTTTGTCACCATACACTTACAGAACTCAAGACATGCATAAAAAGATCACATTAACATCAACATGTCATTTCATGCTGGAACTGTAATTGTAGTAATAAATAATATTTTGCTAAAATGTGTTAGTAATTGCATGGAGTTTAAACATACAATTTTGGTCAATCAACCATCCAACTAACGTTATATTCAACTAACAATGTTATTATTACATTATATTTGTCAGCAAGCCCACCTGAAGTAAAGTGTCAGTCATTCATGTTGTGCATATGTTATGTAGAAAATAGTAGCTTTCCTTTGTTGTATATCCATATAATATACTGTAGACCTATAACTGTACTTACATACTTATGATAAATAGCATTATTAGAGTTTGATTAAAGTGTAACAGTCAGCCTTCAGTCACAGAGAGTGTCCTCATGAGCATGAGGAAGGATGGCAGCAACATTGGTCAGTTTGCTTGGGCAGCCACAGAAATGTAGTAGTAGAAGAAGAAGAAAAGGAGTACATACAGTAATAAGCTGTTTTTCACCTCGTGTTGACAGCCTCACCTTTTTAAACAAGTCTAACAGGATATTAAATATATCTTGTTTAAGTCACTTTTAAAAGCTTTTCTCTCCCTGAATGCCTTATCATGATTTTAAACTAATTCAGTGTTATATCATTTACCATCATTGTCATTTGCCAACCTCATATTACTCATATTACCAACCGCTCATATAAAAGACCCCTGGCTATTGTTTGTTTGGAGAGCTATATGAGCACTAAAACACTTTCAGGTTTTGAATCTGCTGAAAAAGGCATAAAATAGTGAGCTGAACTGGTTAGAAAATGGCTAATCGCAACCCCATAAGCACACACCTGGCAAAACAAGCAAACTGAATCGGTGGTCACCACAGCAAAGGCAGCGTCACCATCACTACCCTCTCTTCACCTCCCATGTTTTTAGACAGGCAATTCCTCTTAAAGCTCCTGTGTGTTCTGTGCACACTGGTGTGGTTGCACAGAACTCAAGTGTCATTTTGACATTTGACAATCACATTTTTATCATGTATGCATGTATTTACGGTTGTTCATGATTGCTTAGACACTGCTGTTTTGTTATGGGTAACAATTGTCAAATAAAATCTTTCATTACACTTTATGCAAAACAATCCCCTTTACTTTTTTGGGGGCCACTAAAACAAAATTCAATACCTACAACAAAACAAAACAAAACACTTTGCAAATCAATGGTCTCACTAGACATACTTAAGTGTTTATCTTTACACTTTTTTACCAGTTGAATGTTAATTTCATTTAGAAGCGCACTTAGAAAGCAGACCTTTGGCAAAGCCGTTAGAAAAGTCTTTATTATGACAGGATTGTGCATGCACAACAAGCCCAGTTCAAGCCCAGTACATTTTTCCTCAATCTCACAAAAGTAATATGTGCATCAACACCTTCCTTAGCCCATACTACACCCTTCCACCAAGTTTCAAGACAATCAGCCCTGTAGGTTTATCTGTAATCCTTCTGAAGTTCAAAACAAACAAGCAACAAACAAACAAACAAAACAAACATAAGTTCCATGGTAGAGGTAACGAGGAAGGCAGAGACAGACCTGAGTTTATAATAAAGTAATATATTTATGGATAATTTGTATGCAGTTGTATTATCTAAAAGTGTCTGTGTTTATGAACTGGATATACAGTATATGGTTTATTATGTATGTGTATATCAGATTGTGTGCATAAGGTATATTTATAGTACATGTGTGCTTGCATGCAGGGTGACACGGTGGCTCGGTGGGTAGCACCGTCGCCTCACAGCAAGAAGGTCCCGGGTTCGATCCCCGGGTGGTGCTGTCGCGGTCCTCCCCGTGTCCGTGTGGGTTTACTCCGGTTTCCTCCCACAGTCCAAAGACATGCACGTTAGGTAGATTGGTGTCTCTAAAGTGGCCCTAGTGTGAGAGAGAGAGTGTGCGTGTGTGTGTGTGTGTGAGTGTGTGCCCTACAATGGATTGGCGCCCTGTCTAGGGTTGTTCCTGCCTTCCGCCCTATGTTGCCAGCTAGGCACCGGCTCTCCTGTGACCCTGAAAAGGAATAAGTGGTCAAGATTTTTTTTGCAACTCAACAAAAAATATATAAAAGACCAAAGTTGTTTTTTTCATTACTGAGGTTAGGGTTAGCAATAATTAGCTACAGTAATAATTATGTCATTGGAAAGTCTACAAAAAGTTTTACAACTATAACAGTACAAATGTGTGTTCGTGTATGTGTGATTGTGCATGTACAAGCTCTCAGTAATTGCCATTTGTGGTCGCTGTAGTTGGATTTCCTAACCATATCATCCTGGATGCTGCATGTGACTTGTGTATGACTGTAATCACCACACCCTGTCTGTGTCTCTGTGTTTCTATGGATTTGTTTCTTCACTCAGCACCCAGACATGAGGTAAAGGGTCATGGCAACATTAATTTAAGTCACGTGTTACGAGGCTAAATTCTAGGTTTGACTAAGTGAATTTCCAAACTAAATGTAAGGTTTATTCAAAGCTTTTAATTTTTGCTGTGCTGTAAATTCTGAAACAGAGCGACTATAACCACAAAAAGCAAATATACCCTGTAACAAACAAACACCGGAAAAAAAACACTCTACTCACTGCTCATACTACACCCTGCCAAAAGGCTTTAGGATGCAGGGTGTAAACAATATAATTATTTCCAGTACATCTTCCATCATACTAAACCCTGCCAAAATGTGGTATCTAGGACACATGTAAACATGTGCTGTATATTTCCAGTGTGTCATGAAAGACATGAAAGACTCAGACTGAATTTCCAAATAAGCAGCTACATTGCAACCTACTTCATAAAAATAAATGTGAAAAAATAGACATAAAGCACATTATGTAATACTGTGGCTTTAATTCAAAGCTCTTTAACTCATAATATATATATTATATAATATTATATATATATAACTTTTATCTTGATACAAACACAAGCAAAAATATTTTACAGATATTTTACAGATATTTAACAGATAAAAGCTAGAGAAGTTTCTAAAATCTAAAATCCTGTTTTCCATTGCCTCTTTGCATTTTTATTTAAACCCCCAATTGATCACACACCGGATGGGTCAGGCTTGCTAAACATAATCAGCAACAGCAACAAAAAACATTACACTGAGTTAATAAAATGTATTATGATTTCCATCATCCATCATGGCTTAATATTTTCCATTACATTCCAGTAGATTTCCAGTAAGGCTGTTCATAATTAGTATTAAATACCACCAGCTGCGCCAAGTCTCATTTCATTGGTAAATCATTAACATAAGAATAAAGTTAGATGAGCCAACAGGAACCACCATGAGCAACAAATAATATCAAATTATGTTGGCTGTGAACGAAGAGATGCGAAAGAATCTGGGAGAGGAGAAAATCAGAGAAAAAAAACTAGAACTGTTAATGTTTTTTAGCAGTGACAGAACGAAAAATACTCGGCATAAAAGCAGTCAGATGCCATTTTGAGAACAAATACAACTCACACAAATGTGCTGTACTGGAAATGACCATATACTAAGTTACTGCATATATTAATATAGTGATGCAATAAAGATATACCATAAAAAATATATGGTAAATAATTTCTACCTGTATCTGACAGACACTAGCTACCTCAACATTTGATCATTTTCCCCATCACCCTTTATTAGATTTATTGTCCGTATCCACATATAGACCATCACGTTCACCTCCCAAACAAGTGCAAACAATTTCACAGAAAGCTAGGAGTTTCATTGTTTTCCCTTTCTCAATTTTCTTATATGCAAACTCATCATTTGCCTAACAATTTGTGGTTGGAAACAAGACGTATCCTCTCTGTGCTCTCCACAGCAGAACATGCATTCACTCTTCATCACCTTCTCTCCCTCTGAAATCAGCACCCTAAATAAACTATGAACAGGGACGGCTGCTGGGGGCAGTGACAGAGGGGGCAGTGACTGAGGGGCCATTTGAGATTTGCAAGGGAGCCGAGATTGGTGTCAGATTGGTCTGAGTTATCGTGATGCAGGCTTGGAAGGACATAAAATGTAACAATACATAGAGATGCTTTTGCTCAACTTCATGTCTTGTCCACTGATTCCCCATTATAGCCCAGGCTTCTCTCTTATATCCTCACTTTCACTCTTGCTTCTCCTGTTCTCTCTCTATCTCTCCCTGCTGCTAGCATTTCTCTCTCTCTCCCTTTCACACTCACACACACACACACACACACAAACACACACAGAGCGAGCATGAAGGCCTACAGAAATATAAGGAATAATCAAGCACCCTATAGTTCTATTAGCTTATTATTATTCTATAAGCTTATTACAGAAAAAGCTGTGATTGCCCTGACTTTGCATTGTACCTGAAAGCACCAAAGAATCCAAGCCAGATCTAATCTTTCAGCAGAAAGGCCACATTCAAAGACACTGAGTATTTTAACCATTCCTTTCCTGAGAACCACGGTTTATGAAATAGTTGTGGTTATTTCCACTAAATTTTCACAAAGATAACACTCAGGAAAGACCTGGCTAGGAGACAGTGTTCAGGGGTCAGGGAGATGGAGGAGACAGCTGCTAGCTGGGGTGACGATGGCTGATTCAGGCTCAACCGAGCATTTGTTATTTGACAAGACTGCTGTAATGTGAGAAGAAGCAGCAACTGAGGTGTTTGTCTTGTAAAGCCATTTTCTAACATCCACTGTAAGATTAGCTAAATCAAAACCACTTGAATGTTTATTTTACAGGTTGTCTTTACAAAAACAAAATGTCTGAGTAAAAACTTTGTAACAATAATCTTGCACTTGCGCTGAAAGTTAGCTATTGTACAGTACAATTACACATTGTAACCTGACAAAATGGACATCCATCTCAGATACTTAGACAAACTACAATAAATTGTTAACTTCATTTTCTAACATTAGTTAAACTGCGGTTATACTTGTATTGGCTGAAATGTTTGTTTACTTACTGACGTTTTCTATACTTTATATATAATATAGCAACATTGGAAAACATTGCAACTAGCATCTAGCTACAGGAGTTAGACAATGAAACTGAATGATGTCAGTCACTCCACCGTTGCAGATACAACACCCTAAGGCTTTCTGGTGACTTCAATCATGTCACACTGGACTACACCCTCCCTGCTGTCCATCAGGTTGTGGATTGTCCAACCAGGAAAAACAGAACTGTCAACATGTTGTACACAAATATGAGGGTTGCATACAGGGCAACCCCACTTCCGCCATTGGGGAAAGCAGACCATAATCTGGTTCTCCTTCAGCCTCGGTACAAATCATTGGTACTGAAACAGCCCGACACAACACGCTCGTTCAGAGCCTGGTCTCCTGAGGCAGAAGAAGCCCTTAGGGACTGCTTTGAGACAACTGACTGTAGCTTGCTGCTGGACACACATGGAGAGGACATTGAGGGGGTGACACACTGCATAACGGACTACTTGAACTTCTGTGTGGAAGTTGCTGTTCCCACAAAAACTGTACACTACTTTCCGAACAACAAGCCCTGGATTACTAGCGATGTCAAGGACCTCCTCAACCAAAAGAAGAGGGCGTTCAGAGATGGAGACATGACAGAGCTTAAGTGTGTACAGAGGGAACACATGGTCCGAATTATAGAGGCCAAGAAGTCCTACAAGGAGAAAGAAGCTGCAGGAAAATAACATGAAGGAGGTCTGAGATGCAATGAAAACAATCACAGATTGCAAAAAAAACCAGTGGCATCTCAGCAGACAGGGGTATGGACAGAGCAAACCAGTTTAACAACTTTTATAACAGGTTTGACTGTTCTGCTACTGCTGCCCCCTCTTCCTGTCCTCCTGCAGCAGTTATCTCCTCAACTCCACGAGCACCCCCAGATGATCAGCCATCCCCCTCACCTCCACCACCACCACCCTCACATTCAGCCAGAATAAATGTCCACTCCCAAAGCCCTCCCCTCTTCACTGCAAACTGCTTCACTGATGATCAGCCATCACCCTCACATCCACCACCTTTATCACCGTCACAATCAGACAGAATAAACATCCACTCCCACAGTCTTCCAACCTTCACTGCAGACCAAGTCAGGAGAGAGCTGAAGAGACTCCACCCCAGGAAGGCAGCAGGCCCAGACAAGTTGTGCCCTAGAATGCTCAAGGCATGCGCCGACCAACTGGGGGAGCCCCTCCAGTACATCTTCAACCTGAGCCTGTGTCTCGGGAAGGTTTTATAAAAAGTTATATAAACATTTGTATTTTATACCTTTTTTATATTCCCTGATTTAGTTCTTTTATTCTATTTCATGTCGACATATTTCTCTCTTTAAATACATACAGCTTATAGATATATAGTTTATAGATACAGTTTAAAGACACAGGTATAGATACAGTGTTTGGTGATGTCCCTACCCTATTTTTATATTTTGTGTTTTATGTGTCTGTATGTGCAGCAGCTGCTGGTGCATCAATAAAGTACAGGGGTTCGACAATGAAACACCTGTCATTTTAGTGTGGGAGGTTTCATGGCTAAATTGGACCAGCCTGGTGGCCAATCTTCATTAATT
>JAOTRJ010000019.1:17415961-17428965 GCA_028564905.1 Leptodoras praelongus
GGCTGGGCACCGGCTCCCCCGTGACCCCGTAACTGGGAATAAGCGGTATAGAAAATGACTGACTGACTGACTGACTTGTAGGATTTATCTGGCAAATATTTTACCACCTCTCACTCCAAGAAAGACCATCACCATTTGAACACACATTGCTCACTACTCTTTCTGCAAAAACTATTTTGAAAGAAAAGCACAAGTGCAGGCAAGACTGTTTTTAATGCATCTGAAACAGAAAATGTAAAATCTTTGTTACAAAATTTTACACCAAAAATAAAACCAAAACCAACAGATGTAGATATGCATTTTGAACCATAATATAAAATCTGAACCCAAAACTGTATAATAACAGAACTGTTATAAAAGTAATACAAAACCTTTTGAACAGTCAGCAAAAACCATGTTAATGTTCAAAATGGACAGTCACAGACATCTTCAATCCATCATTCTTTCATACTCCATAGACAACCAGCATCCGGGGAAAAAAAACAAACAAACAGTTAAACAATCTGGCAGTGATGTGTTGGGTTTGAACCAACAAGATTAAAAGGAGAGAGAAAGAAGAAAAGGGCAACTAATGACTTCCCTGGACAAGCTCCACCTAGACTCTTGTATCAGTTAATTGACCAGTCAATTATGCACAAGATACCAGTAAAACCACAGTACTAAAGAGATATTTCTATCCCACAAATCACTCATTTAAAAAAAAAAAAAAAAAAAAGGAGACACGAGTTCTTTTTACATTTCATTTGTACTCTGTGGGCTCCTCTCCTTGCTCATTAAGTAGACACGTGCGAACGATTGCTTCCGTCACAGCATATGGGTCGCAGTTAGCTGAGGGACGGCGATCCTCAAAGTAGCCTCGCTTCTCCTGGCCTACAGCTCGTGGGATTCGGATACTGGCACCACGGTTAGCTACACCAGCTGAGAACTCATTGATGTTGGAGGTCTCATGGCGGCCAGTAAGACGTCTGGCATTGTCAAGTCCCCCTTTTGGATCATAGGCACGAATGTGGTAGGAATGCCTCTTGGACAGACGCTCAATAGCCTCCTCGATATGCCTGCATGCAAGGGAGCAAAAAAAAAAAAAAAAAAAAGTCTGATTTTGATCTTGAGGATGACAAAGAAAATTCAGTCCCTGTCATTCTGAATCTCTAAGTGTCATATTGAGGGACAGGAATAATAAAGCTTCATCAGATCTACTCAAAAAAAAGGAGTGGGGAACAAGCTCACAGAGAATACCAGCTGATATGTATTAATTGTATTAAAAAGATATTCATAATATCCATTCCTGCAACTGTATTTCCACCATCATACCTGAGGCCTCCCTCCTCTCGCATGTTCTTGGTGCTAAAGTTGGTATGGCAGCCAGCACCATTCCAGTTGCCCTGGATGGGTTTGGGGTCAAAGGAGACCACAACACCAAAGTCTTCACACACCCTATGCAGGATAAAACGAGCTATCCACAGGTGGTCCCCCATACTGATGCCTTCACAAGGACCCACTTGGAATTCCCACTGAGAAGACAGACAGAAGTGCTTGGTGCAAGTGTATAACAATTGTAACAGTTGGATATTCTGTTGAGATCTGCAGTACATACTGCCCCTGAAAACCATCAAAACAGCTGATAAACCATTTTGGCTTACCTGTGCAGGCATGACTTCTGCATTAGTACCGCAAATCATAACCCCAGCATATAGACAGGCTCTATAATGGGCCTCAACAATGTCTCTGCCATAGGCCTTATCTGCTCCCACACCACAGTAATAAGGACCTGTTGAAACAACAGCCCTTCATTCAGACCAGAAGCACAGCCATTCTTGAAATCACCCAAACAGAACAAAAAAAAAAAAAAAAGGCACCAGGACTGATTTAAAAACATTAAATTTAATACGGCAATCCACAAACAATCTTCACCTTGTGGTCCTGGGAAACCATTTGAGGGCCAGCCAAAAGGATGACCATCTATGGCAAGTAGGGTGTACTCCTGCTCCATTCCAAACCATGGATGCTGATCCTCCACCATGCCCATTATCTTTTCACAGGTCTTACGAAGGTTAGTTTCTAAAAGTCAAAAGATCAAAATGCCATGTATTACACACACACTCCTTCATAAATGATACCCGAAATTTACCAGCAAAAATTAATTATACCAAATGTATACCTGCAGGTTTTCGGTTATACTTAAAAACCTCACAAAGGACCAGCTTATTGGGGTCCTTCCTGAACGGGTCTCGAAACATGGCCTTGGGTATGAGGTACATGTCACTGTTGGAGCCCTCAGCCTGGTATGTACTGGATCCATCAAAATTCCATTCTGGCAGATCTACAGAGACCCACAAACCATAATTACACAGTTAAATCAGAGCAGTCAAACTCCGCTGTAGAGCATTTAGCCAACGTTTGTCACACTAGGACCACACACTGGCTTGAAGTGAATGTACAACCAAAATAAAGTTGGATGCACTACCTTCAATTGTCTTGGGTTCTGAGTCCAGAGTCCTGCTCTTACAGCGGAGGCCCTCTCCGGTCCCATCAATCCAGATGTACATGGCCTGCACTTTGTCTCCCTGTGGCAGGTCCAAGTACATGTTCTTCACAGATTTATTCAGATTTGAACTGGAAGAAGTGGCCATTATTGCTGTGGGCTAAGAGAAACCTACAGGGAGACACATCATTTCACACATTCATTAATTTAAATGATGGAAACCCTGTCACACTGAAAGGACCTCCATCTGCTCCCATATCCCCAAGTTAATAAGCATGGTGGGCAAGTTTAAACTATAGATGGTGGGCAGTCAAACTATAGATGTTTACAAGGATTACTACCACAGAACGTGAAAGAAAATAATAAAAAAAAAAAAGAAAAATGTAATCAGTCTTTTGTAAAACAGTCTTTTCTCTGAAACTGGGGCTCACAATCAAGTGCTCAGAGTTTTTAGAGTCAGAGTACATTAGAATAAAAAATTTAAAAAAAGCTGAATTTGTAATTGCTGAACTCTATTGATTTCATTAACAAATTTCAACCAAGTTGGGAAAGTCTTTCATTACGGCTTCAAACTTCGAACAAGCGAGAAAGAAGTAAACAAAAAGTGGACACAAAGACACCGCCATGATGGGGGAGCTCCACACGGAGCCGAGCTTCCTGCACGCGCTGAGGCGCAGAACACCAGAAACCAGGGCCATTCAACAGCCCATGCAGCTTAACTGTAATAAAGCCAGACACTCATCGGAAAAAGGCGTTTTAACCACAATAAAAAAGTGTTTTTTAACCACAACACAAAACCACAAAGCACGGTTAATGTAAATAACCTACCGGGTCACAAGAATGATGCAACAGAAAGCAGAACTTGCTGAGACTTTGTACAATGTACCAAATAAAACATATCAAACAAAAAAAAACAATTTCGGAGTACATTAACACTCTGCTATACTCTAATATTAAACTAGTTGAATTAAAATAAATTTAAATAAGAGACATGCCTGACACTAAAACACACCAAAAACATTATAACAACACACAAACTCATTACTAGACAAAAACTACACATTTAATATATTATAAAACTTCATTACCTTAAAAAAAAAGAATGAATAACCAGTAGAAAACCGGCTTTGTGTCCAGCTGTTTTTAAAAAGAAGTACAAGCTGCTTTTCCTTCCATTATCTGGACCGGCAGGTTTCTGTGTCGCAACTTTTAAAGCGCAAGATGAAACTGCTACGTTCTGATTGGGTAATGGAGAGACACGTGACCAGGTAGACGCAAATTAGGGTCCAAAGGGATTGATTGGATGATCGTGGTAAGGTTGTCAGGGTGACGGAACGGGAACAGAGCGATGCCATTGGACAGTTTGTTCCGCGTGGAGCGGGAACCAGGAAGAGATTATTGGATGGCCGTTCATGCGCTAGACGACCGGTTACAAACGGAAAGACTATTTAATAAAGGAAGGAGAAACAACGCAACAACTCGTGTTTCATAGCAGAACTTTAACTGGCGAACAGGATGAAATAATTATCTTTTATATTTGTGATGAGAATATGATGTTTTGTGTAACTACCATAAGTTATTTTGTTATACACACACGTGTTATTACTGTGTATGTTTAATTGTTTGGTGGTCAATAGCGCCTCACAGTGGCTGGTTAAGGAAACACGGCTTAACTCCCCAACATAGGCCACCTACAACACGCTAATTCAGGATGTGATCAGGAGTAGTTGGAGTTCTAGGCCAGGGGTGTCCAATCTTATCCACCAAGGGCCGTGTGGGTGCAGGTTTTTCTTCCAGTCAAGCACACCTCATTCCACCTGTTTTTAATCAAAGGATCTAATCAGTGGATCTTGACTTTCAGTAGTGTGTGGCTTCTGCTTGGTTGGAAAGAAAACCTGCACCTACACCGACCCTTTTTGGATAAGATTGGACATGCCTGTTCTAGGCCCTCTGAACAAACAGTGTAGAAGGGTCTATCTGCAGTGTCACAGAATACACGGTACACCCTGTTTATTACATGACACACCTGCAAACCATAATCTTAACCCGGAAGTGTAATAAATATGGTTGTAATCAAGCAATCAGTTGTGCTTAGGGAGTGTCATGTAGAACTGTGTTAAACATACTTGGATTAGTGGCTTATCTAAAAGAATCTGAAATGTTCTTTTTCACTTCACTCCTTTTATTTGATCTTGTGCCCAGAAATTAAAATGGCAGTCTTAAAGGTGGATATGAAATATGGCATTACATACTTTTGTAATTGTGTGGCTAAGTTTAAATAACATGATGTCAAAGTTCTTCTCGAGCCAAAGCCAAGAGAGAATTCCACAAGGAAAAATATGAGTGTACTACATTTCATTACAAAGCCATTACATTTGTTCTAGAGCCTGGACCACACAAGGGCATTCACAGACATGTACTGAATGTAATACACTCTCTAATCTAACCAAATGAGGGACAGTGAAGTAGTCTGAATACTTTATTGAGATTAAAATAATTTATTGGAATTTATTAAATAATTACTATGATAGTAAAGGATAGAAAGGTTTCAGTCAGGAAATGATTACAGTGAAATTATTTTCTGTAATGCAGAAAAGCCTGTATACATCTGATGTGAAGAGGTATGCGGTATCTGTGCGGTATAAAAATATGGCATGAGACAATCTGACAGTGGGATCTGGAAGTATCTACCATATAAATACTTTTCAATGACTTTAAATAAAACTAATAGTACATAAAAATGTGATTTAGGAAAGAGTTCTAAGCTGGTATGTGTAACAGATAAGTTTTGTTGTTGCTTTGAGTCCAATATTTTCTCAGAGACATGGGAGGAGAGAATTCCCATATACCAGTTATAAGAGAAGCCATGCAAAGTGATCACTGAGCCTAGTTAGCTTAGAGTGTAGGGAAAACATTGTGGACCATGACCCCTTTTTAATCAGAAGTGTGACTCGAATAGAATTGAAGATAGATCTGATGCTCAAATGCTCATTGTGGGCACTTTTGTGTGACACTAAATAACATATGCTGACAATGTTTTTTACACTATTATCAGTAAACAATATTAACACATTGTTGACACCTGTTGGTTATTTTGATCTGTAGTTACAACCAATTTCGAAAGGTAAATATTAGTGCTATCAAATTAATGCTTTAACGAACATTCCAAAATTGACCATTATGTTACTCGTTTTAGGCTGCATTCCGATTGCAAGGGTCCCTAAGCTGTATCCCTGCTCCCTATTCACTGCACAGGGTAAAAAATCCCAAGGACACTTCATGGGGAATTAAAATGGTTCTATGTGGAACATGCTGTAACATCAACAGCAGGCAGCATCGGGGCACGCCTTGATTACGGCACTCATTTAATGCCAAATCAAACAACGTGTTGGACTAATTTTGTATGCTGTAGGCACTTTTGAAATAAAAGTAATGAAATGTCTATGAACTGTGGGTGATATAGTTTAACTTTTTAATATAATGTATGTTTTGGTTGTTTCTTTTCATGAACTTCTCGTGCACAGTGCTCTGATCTCTCGTGTTCAGTATTAGGATCTCCTAGCTTGTTAGCTATCCTAAACATTACTACAGATTGAAAGGAACAATGGAGAACGGAGAAGTTGTAACTTTTTTTTTTTTTTGGGGGGGGGTTGTTTTTGTATGTTACTTCAGTTTAATGTTGATGAAGACGAAAAAGACGACAGATCCGTATAACGTATATGCATATAAGTCCTATGTACTTTTTTATAAATATATTATTATTAGGGGTGTAACGATACATCACAATGCAAAAATGTGATGACGTGATCATGATATCACAATATCATGTGCGCTCTGTCTATAATGCTATCTAATGTATGTATTAGCATTTTTTGAACAGGAGAGGGCTGTCCACCCTCACTAGCACGTCATACATCATGCTCTCATACACCTCAGTCTTCAGCCTCATTAACAGTCTTGCAGCTTCAACACAAAAGCCAACCTCATGCAAATTTTGAAAGAGGCGGACAGTATAGCGATAACCACAGACAGATGGACTTCAAGGGCTACCCAGAGCTATGTCACTATAACAGCACATGTGATCACCAGAGAGTGGGAAATGGTGAGCTTTGTACTCCAAACTCACCGTCTTTTCGAGTCTCACACCGGGCTAAACATAGCCAAGGAAATCAGCTGTTTCGTAGTGGGAGCTTGTAAAAGCTAACTCTTGAAATATGGAGGTAGCAGTGAATGAGGCTGCACTAGCAGCACACAAAGTGTTTTTTCCACATTTTAAAGCTTGCTTCCCAAGCAGGACTGAGTGTAAACCACGTCATTCGGTTGTTGGGTCGAGTGAGGCACATAGCTGCCCTCTTCCACCGCTGTGCTCGCGGCTAAACAGAGATTATTACAGATCCCCCACATAAACTCATCATCTTCAGGAGACTAAAAATTCTTTGTTATGAATGTTTTCAATCAGTTAATTAAGATATGGATAAGCTGCAAAAAACATATACAAGAAAAAGTGCATTGTTTTACACTTCAGAAATAAAACAGACTTTAGAACAGACTTTCATAATTGTACTTTGTTTAAATTCTGTTTAAAATATCATAAGAAAATCGAATCATGAACTCAATATCATGACTCAAATCGAATCATGAGCAGACTGTATCGTTACACCCATAATTATTATTATTATTGATATTACTTTTTCTTATTTCCTTTACATGAACTATTGTTATACTGTTACTCTGTCCCTGATAATCACTTACTCTTCTGGCAATTAAAAAAACAAAATACAAACTCCTTCCCTTCCATTGTGGGGGCGGGACTCTGAGGTAAAATTAAATCAGCCAATCATGTAGCAGCAGCACAACAGAACTTCTGGAAAAGAGGTATACCCATGTTCCCTAGCTCCCTACACACTGTGCAGTTCCCTTTAAATTGAAAAAAAAGAGACATCAATCATCTATAATATTTAACTTTTAGCAGATAAAGTCAAGTGAATAATGAGGCAACATTCAACTTAAACTAGACAAGTGATAAATGGCAACAACCCTACTATAAATGGGCTACCTGCATGTACAATGCAAATCATAACGTTAAAATCTATTAATGCGCAATTTAAAAAATTAATCATGCGATTAATGGCAACTAAAAAATGTAATCACGTGACAGCTCTAGTAAATAGATATTTTTAATTATGTACTATTATATACAGTATGTATTATGTATTATTAAATATGTATTTAATTAGGTATTTTTAAGTATTTGGGAAACAACAATGAACTGGAAACACCATTAAATACTCAAAGCCTGTAAAATGTTGTTGGAGCCAGCCCTGTTCCTGTTTACTTTTTTGTAGCAGTACAATTACCAGCTTAGTACACAACATTTCCAGAGAACCAGGACATTTCAGACAATAGTGTAACATTATCTGTTCAAACAAAGCTTCTGAAGCTGTAAGAGGTATAATAGTTTCAATTCATCATGATGCTTTTTCATTTGAAGTTAAATTAAGCAAAAATATATTATATTTCACTGATTTTAATGTAACATACAGCTGAGACACGATTAAGAACATAAAGCCAAACAGCTGCGGGTTAAGTGTACCACAGTAGCCCTTTTGGCTGTGGTGGTTTTCTGGAGGTACTGGGACCTGAACTTTCCTTCAATTAAACGAATAACAAAGCCATGTGTGTTATTTTGAGTTGAAACATTCATACTTTTTTTAAAAGCATAATTGTTTTTTAAACAGAACGATTTTTCTTCAAATCAGTTCTTCAAAAATATTTGCTGACAAACAGTGAACATTTTGCATGTTAATTAACACCACTGAACCTCTTCCTGTGATGGCTAACAAGCTGGGAGAGACTTGGCCATATTTTACAGTGGGGCTGGGGGATATTCCCTGTATGCTTTTCCCATTTTATGACAAATATGCTGATGGTGTTGAGAATCGAAAATTGGTCTTTGTTATCATCTGACCACAACAAACAGTTGCAGCTGTACAGAATATCTAATAACACTTGATGTGCTGTTACTAAAATTAGTTAAACGCTCTCAGAAGCCTGCTTTTATGGCACGTTCCTGATACCATCCTATGCTGTGTATTACATAGCAGTATTACATTTACATTTATGCCATTTGGCAGACACCCTTATCCAGAGTGACGTACATTTACCTTATTTATACAACTGAGCAGTTGAGGGTTAAGGGCCTTGCTCAGGGGCCCAAAAGTGGCAGCTTGGTGGTGCTGTGGCTTGAACCCCCTACATTTTATTCAGTAACCCAACACCTTAACCATTGAGCCACCCCTGCCCTATAGTTTTGCATGTAACATTCATTCATTCATTCATTCATTCATTCATTCCTTCATCTTCTTGGCTGCTTATTCCTTTTCAGGGTCACGGGGGAGCCGGTGCCTAGCCAGTCACACAGGGCGCCAATCCATCGTAGGGCACACACACACTCACACACTAGGGCCACTTTAGAGACGCCAATCAACCTAACGTGCATGTCTTTGGACTGTGGGAGGAAACTGGAGTACCTGGAGTAAACCCACACGGACACGGCATGCAGACTCCACACAGAAAGGACCCAGACCACCCCACCAGGGGATCGAACCTGGGACTTTCTTGCTGTGATGCGACAGTGCTACCCACCAAGCCACTGTGTCGCCTCCATGTAATATTTTTTATTTTATTTTTCAATTTCAATTTTATGTTTCATTTTGTGTTTTACTCTCTCTCTCTCTTTCTCTCTCTCTGTCTCTCTTTCTTCCTAATTACATCTTGCTCAATCCCTCAGTTTCATCTCTCTCTCTCTTTCTCTGTGTGTGTGTGTGTGTGTGTGTGTGTGTGTGTGTGTGCATAAGCTAGTGAACAGAACAGTGCTCCTAACCTTCACTGACACCATGCACCATGGGAACATGTTAATGACCAAATCAAAATTTTCAGATTTAAATTAACACTGAAGAGAAAACCTGATTTTCAGCGCTCATTAAAACCAGTCATGAGGGGGGCGAACTGTTCCCATGGGCAGCACATTAAGTAGGACTTACATTAGGCTCATTTTATACATTCTCTCACTGTTGTTGTAATTCCCAGACTGCCCATCCAGATGGCAGTACAACACCAGATCCATCCCTGCCATGTATCAGCAACGAGGAGACCCAGCACGTGTCCACTTCAAATAAAACTGCAGAGTACTAGCATCTAAGGTGCCTCTGTTGTTGGGGTTACACTGCTGTATTCTCTTGTATAAACCTTTTAACAAGAGCTGGTGAAGATGCTACATTATATTAGACAGTAGATTAAAGTGAAGGAAATCTGTGCTGGTTCTAAGCTATTGCTAGCATTATGGATTTGACATTTACATTTATAAAGTGGTGTTAAATAAGAATCTGCCTAGACAAGCTTAGCATCAGTGAGACACAGTGGATACGTGGTCAAACTGCAGTATGTCTTAGAAGAAGAAATCCAGGGATGAGACATATGTTCAAAAGTAAAATTCTTGGATATTAAAGATGTATTGCAGTTTATCATTGTTAACAATTGGAAAATGAATGTACAGCAAATGAATTATGCAGAAAACATTCATATGTAAGCGTCATGAAAGTTCAACTTTTTTCTTTAAAACATTTGTTGGCTTGGTGAACAGATTATTGAGGAAAATATATTGTCGCGGATATGACATGTGAAGACTTTTTACCAGTTAATGAAAGATTTTTTTATTGGTCCATTTTAAGCTGATCCTGGTCCGCCTTGATATGTCCCCTAAATACATGTCCTATTCTGGTCCATATTATGTTTGACATTTTTGTATGCCTACGCATACACAACAGTTGTCTTTTCTACAGCCTAAAAAAACATTCTCTCTGACTGAATGACATCTAATGAGCACTCATAAAGACATATTTTTCCACGCCTATTGCATGCCTTTGTGCTCAGAAGCCAAATCTGTATTTTATTGGGCAGTGTGTATTAAAATAGCTGTAATTACTCATATCTTGACATAGGTGTAGTTTTACACACAATTATTTTATTATACCTTCATTACACGAGAGGTGAATGCAACTCTGATGCAACTCAACATTAGATTCTCTAATTATACCTGATTGTATCAATGATTTTGTTTCTCTGGAAATGAATTCTTGAGGTGGGAGACAGCTTATTATATCTGCATGCATGAGATATTAACTCAATTTTAAAAAAAGTAGAAATATAGATTAATTACATCAGTAGAATACCAAAAACAGTACAAAATAGCACATGCACAGAATTCTCAAATTATATACAGCTGTACAGATATACAGGTGTGGTGTGAATGAATGGCATATTGCTAAAAAGCACTTACATAAGAAAGCTGGCTAGTACAGTGATTAACACCTTAAAGTTTCAACTTATTATTCAGTTATACAGCTTAAAATATATTTTTCAGTAACTATTATGACATATTTTGTAAATACAATAAAAATATTTGCAGTTACAAAAGTGAGGAATGTAAGTCTGGATACATCGGCAGTTCCTGGGACTACATTAGATCATTCCCTTTATTTATCTTCTTTTGGGTTTTAGCTTGGCTACACACATACACACTGACTGCTGACATGTAGTTTTAGAGCCCATAATCATAAATGCTTCCAGAATATATGGATCCAGAAATATTGAATTAGCAAATTTTGCAATTTTACCTCGAGTGCACATGATATTCCCATGAGCACCTACTTGAATGCGTCTTTTATTTCCTACTACAATAAACATCAATCTAATTGTGGAGAGCACTAGAGGCCTCTGGCTGGACCCTTACATTTTCATATTACAAACATTGCTGTAACTACAACTATGCAGTCTGTATGACTGTATGTTGGCCCCCTATTGAAAATGTATGGTGCATGATGAGGAGAACCAGACAACAGCGACTATGGACTGTTGAGCAGCTCAAGTCTTGTACATAGCAAGAATGGGCAAAAATTCCACTTGCAAAACTGCAACAATTAGTATCTTCAATTCCCAAAAAATTAAAAAGTACAATTAAAAGGAAAAGGTGATGTGACCCAGTGGTAAACATGCCTCTGTCCCAACTTTTTTGGAATGTGTTGCAGGCATCAATTTCTACATTTGTTTATATTTAACAAATAGAATTATGTTTGTCATTGAAAACTATTTCTTTTTTCCTTTTGTCTGTAAAATAAAGTTTTAACCAAATTAACAAATTTCAGTTTTATTGCATTTTTAGACAGTATCTCAACTGTTCTGGAAACGGGTTTATATAAAAATAAAATGCAAAAAGTGGCACATCATTAAGATGATCTCATCCTATCTCACTTTGTAAACTGTGTTTTTTAAGTCTGAGCGGCCCTCTGAAATTTAGTCAAGAACATCTATTTAAGTGAAGATTGGATCATTTTTAGAAGCCATTTATGCAGAAATGCAGATTGTTTCAGTGTGTTCACCAGCTTTTCCCTCACAACAATATTTCTAGAGGCTCAGTGCAATCAAATAGCCTTAGCCGGCATATTAAAAGCATAAAAAAGACCATTTCAGAGATGTCTGTGAAATCATAATTGCATCACTTATGCTCTTATGTGCAATGAAAAGGCTTAAGATCCTGCGTTAATTATAGCCTCAGCCTTGCACAATAGAGAAATCGTGTCAAATTAGTATGCAGAACAATGCTTTATGTATCAGAAAATTAATCTACAGTGGTAATTTGAATTAAAAGTTTTCCAACACAGAATAAGTGGGACAGTTCAGTGGAGAATCCTTTTTGCTAACATGGTCCGACTCCCTTTAAAATTACCCCCCCCCCCCATCTCTCTTTGTTACTCTCAGAGAAAAGCAATTAAAAAAAGCAATTGAGTGTGTGTGTTTCTATTCTCTAAAACCTGTCAGCTCCAAACCAATTTGGGGGACAGAAAGGCAAAGGGGCAGGTGGAAGTAGATGAGACCAATGTGTTGTGTCTTTATGGAGATGATTGCCTGCTGTGTGGTCTGTTATGAGAGAACGAATGAGAGAGACAGAGGGCAGTGCAATGGACAGAGGGGGGGTATACAGCTCTCCTTCTTCTCCATGCAAAGATCTGCTTATCTGTGTTATTGTTAGAGGGACGATAAGCATATCTGATCAAACGTCAGATTTATTAAAAATGACAGCATGTGCAGCGTGAAGCCATCTACCATTGACCGTGTCCTTATTCCCCAGTGAAGCTAAACTTTGCAGGCACATATAGTACTCCTACTGCAAATTTGCAGTTTTCTATCTATCTATCTATCTATCTATCTATCTATCTATCTATCTATCTATCTATCTAGCTATTTATCTGTCTGTCTATCTACTTACTCTAAGGCCACTCTAGCTATTTATTGGTATAGTGCTCGGTGAGTATATATATATATATATATATAGGGGCATCACGGTGGTGCAGTGGGTAGCAATGTCGCCTCACAGCAAGAAGGACCCGGGGGCGACCTGGGAAATTTCTGTGTGGAGTTTGCATGTTCTCCCCGTGTTCGTGTGGGTTTCCTCCCACAGTCCAAA
>JAOTRJ010000019.1:17438910-17456207 GCA_028564905.1 Leptodoras praelongus
CACCATGCTTTGTGACATGCATTGCCCTTTGTGTTGGTGCCCCCTGAATTGGGTAGGGAATAACTCAAAAACGATTTTGCCTAAAATTCAGAACTTTATATAGTAAGTTGGCCTCTAGGAGGCACATTACCCAAGGTCATTACGATTCATTTGTGGAGTAGTGAGATATGGACACATTTCCATATCTCAAGAACTGCTTAAGCAACAGTTTTTCTCTCACATTGTGTGGTGGTACATCTAGTTATCTATAAAATGCAGTAAGGGACATCATATAGATAAAAAATGTTAGTAGCAGCCATCTGGAAGCCAGAGTCACTTTCTTCCCCAACACAGAACCTGATTTAATAAAAGTTATAATGTATAAAACACATACAAACCTGATCACACATAAAATAGCACCTGCAATGTGATTTGCCATTGATTATGTCTGTATCTATGTATGCATGTTCGGTTTTATATTTACAGCATTCTAAAAACTAAATAAAACCAAGATTTTACTAAAAATGGCTATTAATATCATATATAATAATCAATTATTAATGCCTTCTAAATTGACATGTAGTTTTAATGGCCTGGATGGTGCTGTTTGTGCATATGCCTTTCAAACTGACAGTTCATTTTAATGGCCTTGCTTTATTTCTTGGAAAATGTTAACCTTAAATTAAACAATATTATTTGAGTTCAATATACTTCTGTTAATTCTACATGAATTTTGTGATTTTACATTTAAATATTATGTAAAATATAATAATATAGTCTTATTAGGTATGAGGCGCTCATACACCCTGGATGTACACAGACATTGACACATAGTCAGACACTCATTCAAACCTAGAGGCAATTAAGCACAGGCTGTCCACCTACCTGCTTGTTTTTGGACAATGAGACGAAGTTGGAGAACCCAGAGGAAACACACAAAGACACTGAGAAAAAACTCAGACAGACAGTAACCTAAACTCCACCACCCATTGTACATATGAAATTATTTGGATTATAATGTAATACTTTTTAATGTAGTAATGCCAATTAAATGCAGAGAGAAATAAAAAAACAAACAAACAAACAAACAGAAAAAGCAGGAACAGTGAAATAAGTGAATACTCCTTGAGCAACAGCACCAAAAGAGACAAATATGGAGCAAGCCTAAGCTTGAGCTAGAATACTGATAGATCAGACAGAAGTCATGCTAAGCTCCTTTCTGCAAATCACACTGCCTGATCCCTATGCATTAAAAAAACCTCACACCATTCCAACTGTGTTGGGCTTAGACTTTTCTGCAGATTGCATACATGCATTGATAAATACACTCTTCTTCATTATGAAAGCCCTGCCAGTCCCTGAGACTGAAAGAACACTAGAGGAAAAAATATTCTGAAAGGCTCAACAAGGAAACCTGTATTTTTCCTTCTTCTCCTTTTTTCCAAGAGATTTTGGTGAGCTTTAGCTGAACTGAAGGATGAGAAGATACGAGTTTCACTTGAACTCAATGATTTAGTAGGATGTGGCTTGTTTTTGTTATATTTCCTTTTCTATCTGCTTTGTATTCTGTATCTTCATCATATGTTTTAGTGGCTAGTGACACCTGGCCTCACATGCTATTGTCTGTTTTAGCCTCAGAGCTAATGAAGGGGCTGATGGGAAGGTCTGCTCTAATAGATCCTTCTCAGCCCAAGGACACCAGGACACAGACACGCAGAGAGTCCTTGTCTGGTGCACTGGGGAGAGGTGTCATGTGTGTATGCTTTTCATGAGCAGTTTGTAGAACGGTGTACACGCTTAACTCTGTCGCTATATATTTCTATCAGACATCATGCATTTAATCTGATCAGATTTGAACGGTCCTCTTTTTGACATGAGCATTACACATGGAGTCGTGTTTTATTTTGACCCTGTCAGAATCAGTCATATTAAACAGCTACTACTGTGAATCTGCTGACATAGACGACAAAGGGGAAGATGTTTGACACATGTCAAGCCTCAACATTGTCTCTGTGGTGTGGTGTAGCAAGAAAAAAAAAAAGATTTACTTTCAATTAAAGAGCTCTGATTAAAAAAGACCATTTCTATAAAAACCAAACTCTTCATCAAGAATCCAATTACCTCCTCCTGAAAAAGAAACCAATAACGAGTTTTCCAAGAATGTAATTCTTAATGATGGACTTTGAATGGAATAACTCATGCCAATTAACCATTTTCATTTGATTTAGATGGACTAGATAATGTTTCACAATATCAATTACATGACAAGCTTCGAATGGAGAATCTTAATGATGAAAGGAGATAAGAAGGAAGCCTAATTAATGCATCCTAACCACTTTTTCATTTCAGACGTTAATTAGCAGTAGCAAATCACATTTCTAGGTCAAGAGTATAAGCTGCTCGCGCCATCATTAAAAGTGACATCCAAGTGGTCGAACAACATTTTATGTCAACGATGGAAATCATGAGAAGGACCCAGTTTTAAATGTAGCTCACAATATGTTTCTGCCTTATTAATTATCCAAGGCCACCAATTTCATATTCTTTTAATTTTCATAGTTATCTAATGTAATTAAATGTTATCCATGCAATTACTAGCCAGATTCTTTAGAGCTGTATGTCCTCCACCCAACCTCTTTTACCTGCTCATTATAGCTATTTTATCCATTTTATCCTTTGCCTGGTAATTATCCCTCCACCCAACCTCCTATACCTGGTAATTATCCCTCCATCCAACCTCCTATACCTGGTAATTATCCCTCCATCCAACCACATTTACCTACTCATTATCCCTCCATCCAACCTCCTATACCTGCTAATTATCCTTCCATCCAACCACATTTACCTGCTCATTATCCCCACATCCAATCTCCTTTACCTGCTCATTATCTCTCCATTAAATTCCTTTTTACTGCTCACTCTCACTCCATCCAACCTCCTCTACCTGTGCACTATCCCTCCATCCATTCAATCTATCTACTCCACCTTTCAAGCCATCATATCTTCCTTCCATCCATCCATCCATCCCTCCACCTACACATCAATCCTTGACCCATCAAGCCTTCCATCCATTCAGTCACCCAGATTTGATGGACTCCACTGTGGGTACATATCCACATGTATATAATTGTACATCTCTGCTGCTTATTGTAAATGTTTTTGATCTATTGGAAGCATCATATAAATAAAATGTATCCTTATTATTAATCTCTGCAGGGCTGCTATGACTTTCCAGGATGTGAATTTGACACCCCTGCTCAGGATAGACAAGATAATACACTGCAATCAAACATAATACATCTTGATAATGAAAACAAGCAGATATATAGCAGCTGTCAAACACGTGTGTGGTGTATTGAGCTCAGGTGAATCTCAGCTCTGTGTGCTGATGTCCATCAATCTGGCGCCCGGCGCTTTTATTCGGCACTCTGATACTCACTGATGTTCGTTGCACACTTTGTAGTTAATTTGCAGCCGTGACAGTGATATTCGGCTGGACATGCAGCAATTAAATACACTGTGACAAGCCTGTTTGTGTTCTCTGTCAGGGAAAACACTATAAACTACATGGCAGTTGGGCGTTTCTAGTTTCGAGTTTATCTCCACAGCAAATTCCCAACTGCTAAAGTAACACTGACAGGTTTGAGTAAACACTCAAAAATTGTGCAGCCAGAATACTAATAAGCAGGGGCTTCAGTAAGGGGGGACAGTGAGTACAAGAGCCTCTTAGACCAGAAGGATCCTAGACTGAAGTCAACATTTTCAGCACAAAGACTGCAGTAGTGCTAGCCGAGCCCAGAAATGGATGGACAGACTTGCTGATCAAAGTATGGAAGTTGAATAGTATCACACTAGTATTACTTTTATGCACTGGACTTTATCCACTTTATCCATGTATTGCATGCATGAACCCACCAGTGTTCAACACCAGTGTTCAACACCAACCTTGACAGGTTGGTCGCCTTATTCCACTGGAAGACCTGTCCTGAACACACAACACACAAGGTTTTTAGGAAGCCTTTTTATTGAATACTATCATGTAATTCTGTTAAAAATACAGATTTAATATTTATTTTTAAGTTATTATTACTTATTATTATTATATTTATTATTATAATTATTATTATATAGTAATGAAGAAACATCTGCATCCCTGATTCAGTGGTGATTTTCCATACTTAAACATGGTAAGAATGAACAAAATGTATCTAATTACTTATTTCACTACTTAAATCTACTTTGTTCTCTGTCTGGTCTTACCAAAGCTCAGCGGCTGATGGTGATGTTGTAGTGCTCCCCATAGACAGCAGGGGGCACTGTGGGCAAATTATCTGTAATTATTGAAACAGGGCAGTCAGACCATTTTACTCAGGCTAGGTCTAAATCCCAAATGTCTACCTATTCCGTATCAAAGTGTACTACATATGGCATGGATTTTGTGCTGTATCTAGGGCACCAAATGTGCCATAGGGTTCCTTATGTTACATACTTTATATATGTGCTGTGGTGAAAGATATGCAATTCAGCTCCCTGCTGGAGTATCCTACCAGTTATAAGAATAATGGCTACTATGCCATATGTAGGGAATTATATGGGTAGGTTTTTGGAAATCAAGTGCCTTACATAGGACATTAATTAATGTCTCCTGTATTACTAGGGCAGTATAGTATGTGCCATTGTGAGCTATTAAGGATTCAGCAAGTACATTACATAGGGTATTAAATAATGTCTCTTGTACCATCTGTAAGTTTCATAGAGGGCTATTTGGAATTCAACTCACTACTCCCTGTCTAAAGTCACTAGATAAGTTCTGAATAGGGCTAAGTTAATGACTCCTGTGCTCTACACAGTGCACTTTATATCCCATAGTGAGAGATCTGTGAATTAGTGATAATAGGAAAACTGAAATCTGAACCCCACCTTCTTTACAGCTCGTTCATTACAAAAAGGAAAGCCATTTTTTCTTAATAGTAAAAATTGACTAAATGACTTCCAAAGAAGACAGAAAGGGTGCTAATTATCATTAGTAGGTACAGTAAAATTTTATTGCTGAAAAGAAACCTAAGCCATTAACCATTTGCTCTTAAGATGTAAATTTAGGCCTATTTTTGAAAATATGATTTAATGCCCTACCTATGAAACTGAGTGCCTCTCCCATTTGCTTCATTTGATGTTTAATGCTGCTGTAAAATTTATTATTTATATGACTACTTAATAATTATAATGGTTGGAGATGTACTTACACACACACACACACACACACACACACACACCCTAGTTGACATGATAGTGATTATTGAAATGTAAAGTATTTCCCAGTTTCCAGTAGTAATCTGACAAAAAAGGTTTTCACAGTGGCTGAGAAGACTTTCTATAAGCTTTTGTTTTTAAGTTTTAACATCACTGGTGCAATGGCCTTAAAAAAAGTGCTCTTAAAGCTATTTATATCCTGTGGTCAAATACAAGATCACTGTTATTTGTCAACACACATCTACAAGAAAAATAGAAAATCGTTTGGCATGACTGAAAATGTCAAATCCCACAGCATTGTTTGAAGGCGATAATACCTTTGATAGCAGTGCTCATTATCAGACTCCATGTTATTCATGTGAATCCATATTAGTGTCCTTCTCTTAATGGACTCCGTAACTGATTGTCTATCACTTTGCTTCAGATGGTAACAATATATGTTTAGCATTCAAACTAGAACTCCAGCTGTTTTAAAGAAAGTCCTAAATGCTAGAACGTGCAGAGCGCACTGTATCTTATTGATAGTTGCTTTTTAAGTTGTTATACAGTGTTAGTTTCAAGGGTGAACGGGTTCCCATAATGCTGTGAGGTTATGTAGCACTTTTAATAAAGCTTGTTAACGAATGTAATATTCCAATGATTCAAATGATTCATGATTGAGAAGAGTCAGCTACACCATCTATAACATACAACATACCCCCCCCCCAGAATAAATTGGATTAATAATATATACTTATATTAAAAAGCAACCTAATATATCATCATTGTTTCAGTGTGAAAAAGATAACCAAACTCTGATATGTATGCAGACAGTCCACATTG
Source organism: Leptodoras praelongus (assembly GCA_028564905.1). Lineage (NCBI taxonomy): Eukaryota > Metazoa > Chordata > Actinopteri > Siluriformes > Doradidae > Leptodoras > Leptodoras praelongus. The sequence goes on from JAOTRJ010000019.1 coordinate 17,444,962, forward strand.
ATGTTTGCTTCTCGCTATTGACTTTGTGTATGTGTGTGTGTGTATGTGTGTGTATGTGTGTGTGTGTGTGTGTGGGGGGGGGCCATGTTTTTATATCTTTGTGTGGATCAAATTGTCTCCTCAGGGATAGGAATATCACCAAAAGGAAAGTGGTGGTTTTTGTTGGAACTTTTAACAATAAAATAAAATAAAAACTTGTATTAATAAGGTTAGGTTTAGGCACAGCAAGAATTAGGTGCAGAAATATTAATGTCAATGGAAAGTCCTCATAAATGTAGCAAGACAAAGTCTGTGTAAGTGTGTGTGTGTGTGTGCCTTGTTTTTATATCTTTGACGGGACATTTGAATAGGAATATCTGATTTTTTTACCTTGTGTGGACATTTTGCTGGTCCCCATGAGGAAAGTCGTTTTTTTGTTGTAGTTTTTTTTTTTTTTTTTTTTTTAAAGAAGGTCAATGGAAGGTCCTGTGTCTGTGTGTGTGGGTGTGTGTGTATGTGTGTGTGTGTATGTGTTGTAGCTGTTGGCTGTGATGTAGATTAATGCTATTCTGTACCTTTCCATGTATATTGGCTGAAAAATATTTTTGTGAGTGTGAGATTCTGTAAATTTGTGTATCATAGTTGTGCGAGTGTGTGTGTGTGTGTGTGTATGTATTAAGGTTCTATAATTGTGTATATGTTTGCACACCTTGTTTTTGATTGTGTATGTGCATACATTGTGAGTGTACGTATATGACCATGTTTTTGCATGTATCATGGTGTATAATCCTCTTGTAAGTGTGGGGATTGTAGTTATCTGACTGCGTTTGTGTGTCCATCATGAGTTTGATAGTGTGTATATGCATTTATTGTGATTTTGTGACTTGATCATGATCACAGTTTTGTAAGAGTGTGAGTGTGTGTGCATATGTATGTGTATCATTGTTACAGTGTGTGGAGTGGGATTCACTGTCCACAGAGCTGGTTATGTTGGTGAGAGAACAGCAGGTGAGGGGGCGGGGTTCACTCTTCACACAGCTCCATCTGAACTCCTCTGGGCTGCTCGGTCATGCAGCACCACGACACACTGCTTCAGCCGAGCACATCCATTCTCCTCACTCTGCTCCTTCATAAAAGCCCACAGCAATCAGCGTGAATCGCCCCTGTGCACATTTATATTACAGACAGGAATAAGGACAGGACACTAAGCATGGTTGCTCCTTAATGCTATCTTTAAAAAACACTTGAGGACCCATTCTGATTTCGCAAGCTAGCTATCTAGGTCATGCAAACAATGTGCCGGCACTGCAATAATAGCCTCTCAGTGAAACACCATCTTATTAATTATTGTATTTTAATTCATCCTTTTTAAGAAAGTGGTGAAAGCTAACTACCAGACCAGCACACTATTTAGCTGTTTTAGCTACCATTCATTTTATGATTGGATTATGTACCTCCAGTATGTTTTAGCCATTGTACCTTTATTGCAACACTATCTAGCTTATTGAACAACATTAAAGCATGAGATAGCTGCAGGTTAGCTAGATTTAGTGAAATGTTTACATGCATGTGAGTAGAATTATTTAAAGTAAAAATAATTTTCTCAATTATTTTCAGTCTGGCTCGATGTAGAGCACCATATGGACCATGTTTGCAATTCACTTCCCTAATCCCTGTTTAAGGGCACTACAGAGGGTTTAAAATAACAGCTCCTACACAGTTGGTAGAGAATTCTTCCATAAGGAGCCACTTGGGATTTGGTTTTCTACTCCTTATCTAAGAACACTAAAGAGGGAATGAAATAATGGCTCCTGCACTGAATGTGGTTTCTTATACTGTAGGTCTAATAGAGAGCCATTTGGGACTTTTCTCTACCCGGGTATTGTATTCTTATTAAGCATGACTCTCACATGAATCCCAATTGGACATATTGTGCGATACAAGGTTATGAAATAATGGCTCCTACAATCAATGCAGTGGACTATTTGTGTAATGGGGAGCCTTCTGAGATTTATAGAAATAGAGGAAGCAGAACAAAAACTATGTTTCCTTGCAAAAGCCAAGATTACTTCAGTTGCTAAATTTGATTAGCATCTTCCAGAAGCTCAGGAACATTTTCAGGCAGCAGGAATGAGATTGATGTGTGCGCTTATGTAGGAGAGAGCCTAAATAATCGTCCGACTGTGTGGCGCTCGGAGTTGTCGGGTCAGCGCAGTCTCTCTGAGTGCGCTTGTCGGGTGAGGAATGACTCCGCTACTCTCTGATGTAGGAAAATAAACCTCTCAGATGTGACACGCTGGCTCTGGTCGAGGACGGCAAAGGCCAAACAGCAATCAGCCGCCTCCCTCTGGGGCTATAGGGTTCCAACTCTGGGGAAGAATCAAACCATGCCCTCGCCAAGCGGGAACACACAGGAAAATATTTATATTCCCAGAGAAACACACTGAGCAGTGCTCACATCCAGAGTCATTTTCTATAGTAGGATGTGTTTCAGAAAATGTTCAGCCAAAGATTTTACTCGATTTTCCCATGCTCCAAATGTAGTTGATCAGCCAACATATGTTTGGCGTTTGATGTTGGCTTGTTTAGATTTGCACTGGAGCTACAAGGTTAATGTACAGTATACAGTAACAGTATACAAACCCATTTCCAGACCCAGTTGGGTTTTTCTAAAATTTCTAAAAATGCAATAAAACTGTAATCTGTAATTTGGTAATTCACTTGAACATTTATTTAACAGACAAAAAAACAAAGCAAATGATGAATTCTATTAATTCTATTTGTTAAATATGAACAAATGTAGAAACTGATCCCGGTAACACACTCAAAAAAGTTGGGACAGAGGCGTGTTTACCACTGGGTCACATCACCTTTTCTTTTATACTTTCATCATACTATCATGTGGGGATTTCAAATATTGTTGCAGTTTTGCAAGAAGAATGGAGGCATGGAGTTCCTGGGAAAAGACGTCATCTTGATTACAGCACAGCACGTGTCTCTCCAAAATACAAATATAAGCCTCTGAATCAATGGTAACTTCACATATATGCACATCACCCATGCCTTGTCATGTCATCACAGATGCTGGTTTTTGTCTGGATGGTCTTTTTCATCTTTGGCGCATAGAATCTAATGTCTGTTTTTCCCCAAAACAAGCTGAACCTTGGAGTCTTCTGACCACCGAAGACGTTTCCACTATCTTCTCAATCTCAGATGACTTCAGGCCCAGAGAACTCTCTGGCGTTTCTGTAAAAAATGAATATATGGCTTCCTCTTTGCATATCAGGTTGCAGCAGTCTCTTGATGCAGTAGCTGACTGAAGTGACAATCCTTTTCCAACGTCCTCCCGAACCCATGTGACTATGTCCATTGCGGTAGTATGATGGTTCTCAAACAATACCACCTGAGGCCCCGATGGTCACGCACATTCAGCAGCAGTTTCCACTCTTGGCCTTTACACACCAAGATTTCCCCTGACTCCATGAATCTTTTCAAGATATAATGACCTGTAGATGTTGAAAGACTTCAATTATTTGCAGTCTTGCACTGACAAACATTGCATTTGAACTGACAATTCTCTCATCAAATTTGGAACAAAGTATTGACCACGATCCATCCTAGCTTAAAGAGACTAAGCCTTTGGTAGATGCTCCTTTTATACTTGATTTAGATGACGTCACCTGTTACCAGGTAAAATGTTTATTTTGGAACCTTCCACAACAGTTTTACTTGTTACCTTTTTAGTATTATTTTGCCTCTGTCCCAGTTTTTTTTTTTAGTTTATTGCAGGCATCACATTCTATTGTTTTTTTATATTTACAAAATACAATTAGGTTTGTCAGTGAAAACACTGAAAATGTTTTCTTTGCACTAAATTAAAAGTTGATTTAACAAATTGCCATTTTTGGAAAGTCTTCCAGCTTTCCTGGAAATGGGGTCTGTAAGTAAAGAACCTCAGAGCCACCAGTTTAGAGTAAATCATAACACACTCACCATAACAGCTATAAGCATCTGTTACTCATTAGCTTCATTTGCCTCCTAAAGAGCTAAAGAAGTAAACCATTTAGCATCTAATAGCTCAGCAGTTCTTCTGCAAACTTCTGCACTAGTTATAGGGAGGTTATGAGGTCAAATCTCAGGACTACCAGAGAGCCACTGCTTGTCCTTCTACTTGTGTTAATGAAGCATCTTTGTCTGAAAAGATTTGTTGTAAAGATGCTATTGCACAAAAGGCATGTTAAATTCAATTTCTTTCATCTCAGTCTCTTAGCTCTGCTCATCACCGTCACATCCAAAATCAACACCTGAGCTACAAAATGCATCTGGTTTATGAACGATGTTTGATACTTTGATTAAGGTGTTAAACTCAGGGATTACACCTTTGATGTGACATTGCTTCAGCTCGTACCCCCTGCATTTCAAATAGCAACAGCTAGTTTACATCATTGCATGATTCCCACAGCTGGGGGATTTTTAATGATTTACTCTCCTACCTAAAGAGGGATCAGGTCTGAGAGTCAGACAGCGGTATGGGAGAAGCATACATCTGTCTTCCTCCTTCACCCGTTCCCCTGTGTCCCTCCGGTCACATCTGCATGCGTTTGTTTTATAAAAGCTGCCCTCTCTTGCCCGCCCGTTCCACCTCACCCCAGGTTAATGGTGCTCTTTTAAAATTAACGACCCCTAAAGATATACAAGCTCACTGTGTTAGAGGCATGATATATGATTTTCTCTTCCTAATTACTGCTAGGCCACTATTCCCGTATATGCAAAGAATAATGTTGGGTTTTGTTTGAGTAGGTTTGAGTGGTTCTGTGAAAGTGTGTGTGTGTGTGTGTGGTTACAGCTCTAAGGGTCATGACACACCAAACTGACACTGAAATAGTTCCATCCAAGGCTGACTGATAATGACCCCCTGTTGTTTCATACCTTCTGGCAAAAGAACACAATGCATACACTATAGGCGGTGTGTGCAGATCAAGTAGTGATGAGCATATTATTTAAAAAAAGTCAAAATAACCCTGTAGTAGTACAGTGCCAAAATATAATATAAATAAATATGAGCATGTAGGTTTGTGCCTTCCATCCACCCCTCTGAAATTTTCTTCAGCTCCTAAAAATAGTATAATATACAGTCTAAAAAATATATCCTATTGTATGTAGTATATGTATAAAAAAACATTATAGTATAAAATCTTAAATCGTACCTTTCCTGTTTTCCTTTCGGAAGCTTATGTTGGCTGTATTGTTTTTTTTATGTTAATGCTAAGCTTTTTTTGCATGACTGTAAAGCACAACAAAAATGCTTTATTAATATTAATTCTTATTACAGTGGATTGCGCCTTTTATAACAGAAAGACTCGCGGTGGGACGGTAAAGATTTATGATACGGTTACATTTTTGAACTGCTAAAAGGGAGGGTCAAGTCCAAGGTTTGTCTTTGGAGAGCTTCACTAAAACACTGATCACAACATAATGTGAAAGAGTGATTTCACATGTTAACAATAAACGACTCATGAATTGACATCGAGGTCATCTTGGGTGACGTTTTCTACATATTCGCGGTGAAAGTGTGAGATCATCTCGTGCCTCTCACTGCAAACTTTCTCCAAATTTCTATTTCCAAACTCCAGCTGACAGCTTGCTCCCCCTCAGTGGCTTTGCCATGGTTTGAGGAATGCTGGAGATCCACACAAAGCAGAACGGAGGCCTCCGTGTGACGCACAGCCGGCCTGATCTCCCATAATGCTTTGTCTTGATGAGACAGTGAAGAATGGCCTGCCGCCAACATGTCAATATGAGCTCAGGAGACGCGCATGTGTGCAGGGTGTTTTTTTCCCCTCTTTTATTTAATCCCGTTTTTCCTTAAGATGATGGCACTTGTTACATTTTCACTGCCTGCCTGTCAGCTTGACATGGCAATATCCACCCCCTCCGCTCCCCGGCCTTCCTGGTCGGTTTCATTTATTTCAAAACACCATTTCACACACGGCTGGCTTTAACAAGGCATTATACAGTGTAGAGGGAGAGTCTGAGAGATAGAATCGTGACAGATACAACATTTTTTATCGTGAAAATACAGAATATTGTAAATAGTAGACTCCATAAAGCTGGCAGGGGTTTGCAGTGAAATGTTTTCGTCTTTTTGAGCTGTGGTTGCTCGGCGGATTCTCGCCTCCCTCTCTTTCTCTCTCTCTGTCTGCAAAATAATGTCAGATATCGACCGGCCTCTGATGGATTCTTCACATTTATTTCTCCAGAATGAGCAGTGAAAGTGTTTCACCATCCCAAAGCATGCTCCTTGTGTTTCTTGTGGCCTTGCACAGATGTAAGTAATAATTACTCCTATCTCATATTGCTGCCTGCAGCTACTTCCCGCTAAAATATTTAACATCTCTGGACTTTTCTTTTTGATTTAGGGAACAAATGCCACTGTAGTTAGAAGTGTTTATGTGGCCCAGGCAGAAATTCTGTTTCTATCATTAAACTTTATTTTGATCATGAAAATTGACGAGGCCCAGCCTGTTAGTGTGAATCCTCATATAATCGTTTTATTATATACAGCTTAACGGGCCCATCTCTCTTACGGCTTATGATATGCAGTGTATCCTGAAGTGATAAAGCCTACACAGAGCACCCCAAGGGAGAATACACACAGCAGCCATTTATATGGTCATTCCAGTCTGAAGTGTGCAAAAACAATTATTTCAATGGCTTCAGTAGTAAATGATTATAACGGCTTACTGCATAATTATAGAAGAGACCAAAAATGGACACTTTTGACACAATGTTATATATACAATGTTTGACACCTGTTATTACTCTGAATGAAAAAATGTGGTGGCATCTGACAAGTGCACGTATACTTTCCATTTAACTTGACATTTCTGATAAAATGTAATGGACCCACTTAGCCAACTATTTAGCTGTTAGACAGCTAACCCTAGCTATTTCAAGTGCACTCCTAACGACCATTACTTCCAACCCCTCACTGGGGACCCTTCAAAGTTCAAATTTTGGAGAATATAGCCTTCACATGGAGTAGGCATAGCACTGATCAGTTCACAAAAGCCAGCAGCTATAAACTCTCTTCATAACCGAAGTCAGCATTCAGTGGGATTTCCCCGGAACGAGTTAAAGATTACCGGCCTATTGCAAAAGGCTGATTTAATTTAGAAATCCCAAGGCTTTTCAAGATCATCTGTCTTCATTTAAGACTGTAGCACCTCAGTGTTTTGGAAGTCTCACTTCTGACACACTGACACTGAAAGTGCTTTGTGGCTTTGGGTGCAAATGATCTTGAATTAATCCTCATAATGTGGCACGTGCCGTTCTATTCCAGTGACTCTGCACACGATGCTGCATCCTGACCAACTGAGCAGCAGTGAGCAGCAGGGTGTTCGTATTTGCAGTGAGAATATGTACGTGTGTGTGCGTGAGCCGTTCCTGACTCCCTCTCACCAGCGCTGAGAGCTGTTTTGGGTGAAACACGGCGTGGCTGACATATCAGTGATGTTTATTAAGAGACGAGTCTATCAGGGCTCATGAGCGGCTGCTCACCGCGCGCCCATCTTTTGTTTCTTCCGGAGGGTGTCATCAATCTTACCGCCGGCTCCGCTCTCCTGAACGCTTGATAGCAGATCACGGATTCCTCTCTCACCCCCCTCCCTCCTCTCATTCCCTCATTCTCTCACTCCGTATGGGCCTCGGTGGGAGAGGCAGGTATGACGGCACTCCAAGGAGTCTGCATGCACCACTGAGCCTGGGGAGAGAGAGGACAGGGAGAGAGAGACACAGGGAGTGAAAGAGGAAGATCATTAAATGATTCATTTTCTATTACAAGGAACATGTACATATAATGAAATCATAATTTTATGCATATCCATTTACATAACTATGAGATGAGTGCTCCCTCTTTGTCTGCAATATGTACGCCATGACAAAGAAAGTCACATATATACATACTTCATTATAAAAAATAATTAAAGGTTTTATACATATATATGAGAAATAAAAGTAAAATTATAAATAATTTGTAGAAAATAAACATTACAGAATATAATTTTTTTTTCTACTCCAACAATTGGAAAATTATTTATTTTTGTTTTAAAAGAAAATCATTCTAATTAGAAATACCTTTAAAAAGAATAAGAAATTATTTTTTTTTAGAAATAATTTCAAAACTATATGTGCTACATTATTGATAGCCCTAAGGAATACTTTAAACAAAAGTGTCGTGCTTGATAAACATGCTTGATATTTCATTTTGTTGGCTCTCAGTCCTTAAGAACTCTGTTGTTGCCTTCATCCACGTCATGTTTCCATGGGGTATAAACAAATAAATTGCACACATGTCAAAAATCATCCATTACCATGGAAAAAAGCAAAAACAAAAGAACCCTGAACACTAAAGACACAGATGGTTGTTGACCTGTAATGGACATCAATAATGCATGAGCAGAAAAATAAAACAGTTTTAATATCACACAATTGAACTGATTTCTTATCATTGTGAACCTTCAAAAGCTACTGTTAAACATTGCTTTTTGGATAAAAGAAGCCCTTCCTGCACTCATCACATAAAATGCAGCACCTGAATTTCACCAAGGATCATTACAACGACAGCAGGTGTCACGTGTTGCAGTCAAATGAGACCAAAATCAAAACTTTTGTTTGTGCTGTATACTAAGAAGACCTGCAACTTGCTGTAAAATGCTGGTGGATCATTGATGCTTTGATGTTTTGTGGCTGGTGGTTCAAAAGGACTCATGATGTCATAAAATGAAATTTCATCCAGAAATCTGTTTTCCTCTCACATACTTCCGAATTAAATCAGCCATTTTTACAAATACAAGATCATGCAGTGTTTTGCAATGGCTATCTTAGACACAATATTCATTCTAAACATGCTGATAATTGTGAAAAAAATGCACTACTTGAATAAGAAATTGTATTGTAGCTGTGGTCAGAAGTTTACATATACTATCATGGACATGAATGTCAAGGCAATACTGGGCTCTGAGTGATTTCTTTAACTGTTCTTTTTTGGGGGCAGATGTGTACAATATATAGAACAAGAATTTGGTGCACAAATTGTAATTTTTTGGCAGTTCTCTAAAATCAACACAGGGTCAAAATTATACATGCACCCATTGATTATTTATTCAGTGGTGTTTAAAGTTCAATGTTTAACTTGCCAGAGCCTCTTAAAGTCCTGTTAGTGATCATGACTGACTACAGCTGGTAGCTTCTCTATGCCCACATAAAAAGGGTTTATTTGACAACACTCATTGGATTAGTACAATAGGAAAGTCCAGTGAGCTCAGTGCAGATCTAAGACAGATGATCATAGATTTACACAAGTCAGGAATGTCTCTTGGAGCCATTTCTAAACAAATACACATTACAAGATCATCAGTTCAAACAATTCTGAGACTCAAACTGTCACGCTTAGCTAAGAGGAAATTGGTTCATATGGTCAGGAACAACCGAAGAACCACCAAGACAAAGGCCTACCATGAAATAGAAGCTGTTGGAACACCAGTGGCACTGTCTACAGCCAAGCTAGTTTTTCATCACAATGGACGGATGGGCTGCTGTCCAAGAAAGAAGCCCCTGCTCTAAAATCGACACCTTCAAGCTCAACTACAGTTTACAACTGACTGAAAAAGCCTTTACTACTTGTAAAGGTTAAGTAAGAAATGTGAGGCATTCAACCCCATGTACATTGTACTAACTGTTAAACATGGTGGTGCACAGAGTGCATGGAATACTGAAGAAAGAAGACTACTTCAGAATTTTTCAGCAGAACCTCAAACCATCAGCTACATAATTGAAACTTGGATGCAATTCTGGTTTCCAGCAGTGTGTTGCCAGGAAACCAACAAATTTACCTGAACTTTACCAATTCACAGTGGTCAGATATCCAACCAGAATTCTGCCACAAGCTTGCTTGATGGCTCAAAAGCAACTTGACAAGGTGCAGCTTGTATTAGGTGTGCTGCATGTATAATGCTGACCCTGTGTTGGTTTTCATGTGTGTTCGAGTATGATGCTGAGACAAAAAGACAAAGTGCTGAATGGCACACAATCACCTCACTCAAAATAACCTGCATGAGCAAAAATAAAAAATCAAGTCACTGTTCATTTTGTTTGATTCTCAAGGGATCATCCATGAAGAATTTGTACCAAGATGTTTGAAAGGCCACCACTTCAGCACAGTAAAGTACAATCATAGAGCCACAACCCCCATCATAACCCTCCAAATCATAGAGACTCTCGACACCCTCACAGTTGCCGATTTCAAGCACTGCTACCAACAATGGCAGAGGCATTGGGAGCATTGTGTTCATACACAAGGATCACATTTTGAAAAAAGAAATTCTCATTACTTTCCAGACAGACCTCATATTTTCCAACAAATTAAATTTTGCAGAGAATTGCTTGTATGTCATTAAAGAATGTCAAATATTAAGTACAAGAATATTTTTCCAGATACATTTTTCAGTTCTCTAAGGTTCATTGTAATGCGGTTTTGTAAAGCATATTTGTGGTTGGCAGTTTCAGGCATTCAGGCAGGTTTTCTGAGATGCCTCAGTCCTGCAGATTTCCTCATAAAACTTCTACAATATTGTACCTTAGAGAGCTGATGCTCTTTTATAGGCAGAAAATGGTCACACAAAATACTGATTTGATTTACTTTATTACTCTTTACTGCTCTACTGTTGTTTTCTATGCAAAACCATTTCATTTCTTTTATTTCTTTTGCTTTACAGGTGGTGCAGAAAGAACTCCTTCATCAGCTATGCAAGCAAAGTGAAAGTATGTCTGTTCAAGTTATGTATTGTACAGTACTACCATTATTGTAATATTGTTAGTATTAGATTAGAAGTGTTATTACAGTTTAGCTATTTCTACACCAGTTGGTTAAGCGTATTAAACTGAAACGATTAAATCTACACTGCTACGACTGGAATGAAACCGAGTAAGAGCTGGGATGCAGTTTTGTGTGTGTATGAGACCATGTTTTTATATCTTAAGGAACATTTGATATTTTTTGTTTTTAGCTTGTAGGGACATTTTGCTGGTCCCCAGAAAGAAAGTGAGTTTTTTGTTGTAGATTTTAGCTGTAGATGTAGCTGCAGTAATAATTATGTCAGTGGAAAGTCTTGACAAGTCTAGCAGCACAAACGTGTGTGTGCGTGCCCAGTATAGAAGTGTTTAAAGGAAATAAAACTCTGTATTGTTTTACATAAATAGTTTCCCTT
>JAOTRJ010000019.1:17608078-17623453 GCA_028564905.1 Leptodoras praelongus
AGAATTTTAGCCATGTACTACCTATTAGACGTTATAAGTCCCAGAACCCTAGTATTCCTAAGCTACACAAAACCTGAAGAACAAGACATAGGGAATACAAACAGAGGCACCCTGAGACACAGATCTAACAGCACAAGGGAGGCAAATTGGTGAATGACAAGTTAAGGGTCATTAGTTTGGCTGCAGGGCTCCATGACTGAAATGTTACAACAATTTCTATTGACCAGCCTGAAGTCTTCCTAAAAATCGCCCAGTCTCGAGGGATTCGGCTTCATCTGGCAACACTGAACGAGTCGCCATAAGGCATCGTGTAAAGACATCACCATATCTCACTTTTTCTCTTGAGTTTGCTCTTAAAACGTGATTGTTCATTGCATTAGTATTGTGAACTTAGTGCTAAAAACAAAAGAAATAGCCGTTTTTATCTGTAAGTGTTTGATGGCTCAAAAAAATCTCAAAACATCCGAAATGCGCTTGCACTCAAGCGTGCAGTTTTTTTTTTTTAATTCCCAAAATTCACAGTTTATTCACAAATCACTGGTGTGAACTTATATTGTAAATGATTGTTCTTTTTTTATTTTGTTAAATGGCATTATTTGCAGCTTAGTCTCATCAGCGATGTGCACTGCAGGCTTTGCTGCAGATAACACAAAACGCAGCAGATCGTCTAGAGTATATGTAGCCCCACCCCGCTCCGCCGCTGCCACTCGCCGCTCCTCTGCTGCTCCAGATGTGCTGTAATTTACTGCGACTTGGCTAATCAGAGTAATTAAGGATTAATTACTGTTAATCACTTTTACATAAACTTGTTGGCGGTGAGAGAGAGCGACGCTCTATGAAATATGCCACACAAGCGCACACAGATGGAAAGAGGGCTGGGAGGGAAGGATTAGAGAGAGAGAGGGAGAGAGAGGAGTGGGGGTAGTTGGAAGGCTGGCATTTCTCCCTTTGCTAAATTTCCCAGGAGCTTCGTGCTCAGCCGATTCTGTTTCTGAAACGCCACAGCCTCTTTTCCACTGCAGGGCCGAACGTCTCTGAGCACGGCGAGTAAGCGTGGCTGGAGCATTTCCACAAGGCTTACATAGATGTTTCTTCAGTGCACTCAGATAACCATGCTGAGTACAGAACCATTTGGGTTGGACAGCTTAATGACGTTGGTACCGACTTCCTCTTTCGGCGCATATTGTCAGCTCGGCTCAGAGAAAAACTCCGGAGATGAGGTCACGCTCAGAAGTTGTCCTGATTACGCAAAAGAAATATAAAAATACAGTTCTGAATCCTGCATAATCATCGTTTAGTCGGAGGTACAAAGAGTGGCGACTCCTAGATTTTCATTACATATACAAGAGCAAGGGTACCCATTTTGCAGCACAGTCTTTAAAAAGATTTTATATAAAATAACGTATTAAATAAGCCGCAGTTATGTTGAGCAAACAGCATTACAGTAGCAGGGCTTTGTGTTTATTACACCCAACTCTCTTACTGTCTTCACACTCTGTTGAATTTTATAGACTTTATATATATATATATATAATCAACATGCAAAATAGTGTAATTGTGGATGCATCAAAATATCAGCCCTATCCCTGCATTCAAACTGTACAACACTGTATAATAATAACGGCGATGATGATATGCAGTAATGTATAGAATATAACTTAATGTGTAATAGAGAGCCACCTTTATTGGGGGTGAAGAGTGTCCGGATGGTGTAGGTTGGGTGAGAGAGAGTCAGGTTTGGGTGCAGACGACCTGTTTTGCCTTTTCCCTAACGCGCAGTGACGGGGAGGACGACTGCAGTGTCAGCAGGGCTGTGTGTGAAGTGCTGTGTGTGAAGTGACCGTCCACCCCTGTCTTGTTTTCCGTGGGTGATGGTGTCTCTACCTCCCCTTTCTTCCCCGCTGTGTGTCCCGCTTTAGGAGACTGACATGCTCGCTACCTCCTCCCGAAGGGAAAAGGAGCCAGAGGGGAGCTTTTAATGACACACAGCCAGCCTTGTCCTCGGGGAGGAAGTGGACGCTACGCTAATGCGGCTACATTTATTTCACATTACACTGCACACCGACGGCTTCTTCACTGTACAAATACATGCATATATATATATATATATATATATATATATATACATACATGCTGTGTATTTATGGCATATCGGACCTGCTTATACTCTGACTGGTCCTTCAAACACATCAGAGTGTGGAGTGTTTAGATACGATTTAGGTTACACAGCTGAAGAAATGTAGCTTTATACAAAAATAATTATCCCTGTCAAGCCTACACTTAAACGTAAATACATAAATAGTCCTTTGTTTGAGTGAAAAGCGTTCGAGCCCAGCTAAGGATGTGTCACTTGAGCTGGAATGCCTGTTAGTGCGGGTAAAGCTCATTTTGTTCACTTTTGGTTACACAGCTGAAGACATTTAGCTTTAAGCTAAGATAATTATGCCTGTCAAGCATCTAATTACATATAAATACACAAATAGTCATTTTGAGCTATATGCTTTTGTTCAGCTCAGCTTTTCAAACCCCTGGCATGTTAGAGTGTGTGCGAAGCCTCCAGGCTTGCAATTTGGAACACAGCCCTGATTAGCAGGAGCACGCAGGCAAGATCACGTAATATCAAAGAGCAAGGAGGAAGAGTCCTGGCCCGCGGCTGCTTTATATTGTCCTTTTTGAAATGAGGAGCACCATTTTGTTAATGAATGGCTTTTACTCGGAGATTTTCTCTCGCTCGCTTGCTCCCGCTCGCTCTCGCTGTCTCTCGCTCTCCATCCTGCAGCCGGGGCCGTGTCATTACCAGCCACCCTCGGGCCCGGTTGCCCTCTAATGATCGTAATTAGCATTATTAAAGCCGGATCGAGCACCCTAACAAAGGGATGCCTCCTCGCACCGGTCCACCGAGCTGTACGCTCACAGTCCTACACACTCCAGGGGCAAACAATTTCCAGATAAGGAATAATGCGTGCACACACGCACACACAGCTTTAATCCAGCGCCTGTCATCTCCGCTTCAGCCCCTCGTCACACCTCCACACACACAGGGACTTATTCTTTTAATTGATTATTTAATTTGCAATTTCGTTCTGATTTAGTTGATTAATTAGCCTCCATGATCGAAAAAACTATCCACCCATTAAATATTCTTTTTTTTTTTTTTTTTGGTTTTCAAAAAATATTTTTCTGTCATTTTTATTAGCTGGCTTTTTTTCTCGCTGATTTTTAATGCATAACTTTTTTTTTGCTTTTCTGATCTGCCCTAAGCAGGCATCACAGCATGGCTGTATTAGCAGCTTAGTGGCACGAGGTGGCCTGGATTTAACAGTGCCGAGCCTGACATCCTCCTCCCGGTGTGTGCGTGCGAGTGCCTTGGTTCCTTTTCCGTCCCACTACCCCCGCGCCTGTATAATGAATTCTGCTGCTGTTGAATTAGCATGTAGCTGTCGCTTCGACTCTGCTGCTCAAGTCGTGACAGGACCACCACCACCACTCACGCTCACAGTCGACCCTCCCTGATTTATCAACCGCTGGGCGCCGCAGCCGAGCGCCACAGCCTACTGAATCAGCGCCGCGCAAAATAAAAAACACGCGAGCCGAGCTGTCGGCATAAATCAGAGCCCTCCAGAAAGGGTTAATTATGCAAATGGGACGCGACTCCAATCCACTGCTCCCTGCGTCTCTGTTGTTTTTGATTCAGGCTATGAAAAGATGTTCCATTCTAATGATTTATTATTGGAAGGAGGAAAAAAATTGCATTTTGTTTCCTGTTCTCAGTTGGTGCTTCAGGTGGAGCATAATGGAGTCAGTCTAGTTTTTCTCCCACTTGAGAATAAGAAAATTAGTTCTCTGGACTATAAATACATGCCCTGGTGTGGACAATGTGGCACAAATATTATATTATAAAGCTATTTTATGTACAAATTGCACAGACACAACACAGCAGTGAAACATTCTGAATAGGCATGATTTTAAATTTAGTGCCAACCTGTTTTAACCAAGAACAGGAAATAAAAAAAAATAAAAAAATATGTGAAGGTGGTACCAAGGGATGGGAATCTGCATAGAACTCCTTATGCATGATGACAGAGATATTTAAAATATGAAAAAGAAATCCGCAATGGTTTTTTTTCTAAAGGTTAATTAGCAGGGACTCTAAAAGAAGAAATGAAACACATTAAAGGCATTTTACTACTAGTGTAAGGACTGCTCAGGAATAACATCCATGTTACTTGTCAGTTCCAATGTCATGACACCGTAAACCTGATTTATTTACTCCTTTTTTTTTTTTTTTTTTAATTTTAATGCCAACAATTCCATTAGAGAAGCATTTTGACTTTTGGAAGTTTTTATCCTGATGCTATGTCTGCAGTGTTGCCCATACTAATACGTGCTACAGATTTATAACATTTTCCAGGTGACATGTCATCAGAGTTTCCCGAAACACATTCCAGTAGAAAATTTGAATAGGCAGGTTGCATATTTGCATTTTTTGAGTCATTGTGGTATGTGTAATTGCTGACATGCTGGTGTGTGTCAGTCACTATCCACACTACTACTAAAATGCAAAACTGTGTGTGTGTGTGTGTGTGTGTGTGTGTGTCCACATGCGTCACATCTGCCTAAAAGTGACAGCGCAGCCCAACATTCATTCATTAAACATCAGCATCTCCCATCGCCGCATTGCTATGTCAACATGAGCTGCGAGCTTCGGAGCGGATTACGCTCTGTTGCGGCTTTTGACAGACTGGTGTTACCCAGCACTAATCTGATGGGAAGAGATGTATGGGGAGGTGAATACGTTGTGTTGTGACTGTCTCTTGCTGTTATTATAGCGTCATTCAGAGCCCGGGATGAGATTTAGGCTCCACGGGCTGGAGACGAAGCCGAGCAAACTGTCTCTTTGCTTATCGACTGAGTTCTTTTATCACTGATAGGACACTTTTTTTTGGGAAAAAAAAAAAAACCCTGTTTGTCGTTTAGGGGTCATGGTTTTGTGTTTATGTCTGGAATATGAATATGATAAATCTGTGACATGACTGTTAAAAACAAATACACCAATTATTCAGTGCAAAACAATAACTTTGCTGACATTGAATACCATATGGCACAGTGGCAGCCGTGTGTTATTGTAACCTAACGAAGCTTATAATAAGGTTTATTTTTTCTTCTTTTTTTTTTTATTCCCTTGTTTATCAGTTTATTATTTCATCCTGATTTTTGTAATCACTTGAGTGACACGGGAGCTCGCTGGAAGTGAAACGAAATCCGTAATTATCACAGAATCTCATGAGATGAAGAGCAGAAATCACCAAGCTGTAGCTGTATTTTTCCAGGAGAGGTATAATATATATATATATAATATATATATGGAACAGCATCGTGCAGTGAAGTCGTCAATTATTTAATGTTGGCAGGCAGAATTGAGGAAGTACACCGTATACCTATACTCTAGAAGCTATGTATCTATTTAACAGTCTTGACATGACACATACTTTTTTTGGCCCATTTTATTAACATATATACGTTATACAGTACCATATTCTTAGGGGAATACTGATTAAGCTTTGTGAGACCATGTGCTGTCAGTGTTACGAGGGAACAGGAAATGCTGTTAGATGCTAAAGCCATGTGTTTGCATTTTGGCCTCCTTCCTTTCTCTTGGACATTTTTCAATCATGTAAGGGACATTAGCAGCCTAGGCTTCTCGTACTTGTTCAATTAAGTCTCACCACAAAAGGAAAGTTAAGCCACAGCGATGGCCAGCCCCATTTATAGCACTTCAGTTAATATTTCAGTATCCCACGGAGCCCCGGCACAAGGCAAGCAGCCATGTTGAATGTTTAGTTAATGGAAAACACAGACGACTGGGAGCACTGCACATTCAGCAGTGCACAGTAACACAGCAGGGAGGAGAAAAACTTAGGCAGGGTTTTAAGAAGCAGTCATCTCGGGAAAAGGTGCATAAATTCTGCCCCGGCCTTCCATTCCTCACGGGTTCTTCAGAAAACCCTCGGCTTTCCGAAGAAATGAAATGAATCGCCTCCGATAAATGAGCAGACGGCAAAGAGAAATCCATCGTGCGCTAAGCCTGTGGCTCAGGTTTTTATTAAATATTGATTTGATTTGTAAAAGGCCAGATGTGCAGAGGTTGAACAAATGTCACAGACTCCCATTTTATTTAATCTTTTTCTGGATTATCAGCTTTACAAAGTAAAAACCAACAATAGTTTTGGCCTTTTGTACAGCCATGTCTGGCTTAGTAAACCCAAATCAAGTAATACACATGTGAGATACGCAGCGCAGTGCACTTAGTCTGATGATTTTACTTTTTCTTATCATGATAATTAGTCTCGTATTGTAGACTAGTCAAGGTTTGTCTTATATATGTTGTCATTGGGCAGCATTTTAACAATCAGCCATGTCTCATTCATGAACTAGGTTTTTCCATGTTCTTTTTAACATAGAAAGATTCTCCAAAAAATGATATATTATAAGTATTTCTTTCAGCTCTGGTATGTCAGACAACAGCCTATTGACAGATCTTGCATCTAAATATGATGCATTTTTACTACAATATCTGATAACACACACACACACACACACACACACACACACTTATTCAGCTCTGTTTTTGATGAGGACTCGCCCTTAGTGTCTTGCTCAAGATTTAATAAAATGAAATAATTATATTTGTTAGAGCTGAGGTCAAAAGAGATCAGAGAGAGAGAGAGAGAGAGAGAGATCAGCTCCGTATCAGCTTGTTTCAGACTGCCGTGTTGTTCTAGTGGAGAGAAAGTATGGAGCCAAGGCTGGAAAACATTAGGAGGAATCAATTAGGCTGCCATTAAGAAGTAAAGTGGCCCTCACTGAATCGTGTAATTATGACCTTCAGCAAAAGCCACAGTTATGGAAGCACAATACCCTCCATCTCTCTTGTGCGCTCTCTTGGTCTCATTTAGCTGTAATTGTATTTATTTAGGATAATATATTGTATGCTTTTAATGACATGCTTTAGGTTAAGCAAGAGATAAATCATCATTTGTCTTGCTTAGACATGGTTGGGAGATTACAAGTATAGACAGTTGTACAGCATATGGCAAATGCAATAGAGAATACACTGAATATGTTTTTATGAATCTTCATAATCTTAATTAGATCACTTTCAACCACTGCAGGATCTACAGAGAGCACCTCAAGTGCCAGATATTGGCTATGCCCTGGAATTAGGGATAAAACAGTCTTACTAATAACTTCATAATATTAATGGGGTACAAAGGTTCTAAACTCAAAAACAACGCCAGATGCTTATATGCTCCACTTAATACCTTTAGGGTGTAATGGGTCTTTCGACTAGTAGAATGACTGTTCATAATCTATGTACTGCAGCTGTAATGGTGGAACAGTGTCAAAAGATGCAGTGTTGTTCCACCTGAAGTGTCATTACAGCATAAATAATATGGTGTGTTATTCATTCTAAACATCTTCATTTCAAACTCTTAAGGCTTACGCTACAACGCACACAAGAGCAACATGTTCAGAGCTTTCCCACTAGTGCTGAATGAGTGTGGTCAGTTGAACATGACGTAAAAGCTGGTGGATGAATGGTGGCCATGGCTCACAGATGCTCTCCAGCTGCACTCTGGTTTTTCTTGGCTGTGCCGTTGCTTTGGAATCACGTACAAACAGCAGAGCTGCTTAGAGACGCGCTCTCACTGGCAGAGGCAGATACAGCCATGTGGAGCGCTATTAAACCCAGCTCTGATTCTGATTCCTCGCCTGGCTAGGTTTAGTTTTCAAACTATGCAACCCTTGTGGTGGATTTATTCTTTTTTTTTCAGAAACATGGGTTTATATGATCTCATAAATTCTATACCTTTCCAAGAGGATTCATGTCAGCACACATTATCGCTTCTTTGATTATTCCTTTTGATCCTGTGCTGTATGTTTTTCTCTAACGAGTGTATTGGGTTGCGCTGTGCATTTTCTGGCCTGCGCTGACCCAAACAGCTTTGCTCTTTAAGAGGCCGATGGTGGACGGGCCTCCAGCCAAGTAAAATAAACACGGGAGACTTGGCAGATGCAGGCTGAACGGTGTATGAATGAGGGGAATTTTTATGTTCCATTTTCATTCGACAGTCTAGACAGTTTATACCGTTTGGGAAGAATTCTCTCGGCTTTGGATTTCAGCTAAACGCTGCCCTGCACTGCTGTGGCTGACGTGATGTAAAGCGTGAGATGTTTGCTCTGTAATTCAGCTTGCATCAGACTTGCATCACACTTAAAGGGCTAAGAGTGCAGGGTTTGTGAAGCACAGGTCTGTTAAATTGGCAGCTCCAGCAGTAGTGCATTCTTTTATAATTACATTTGAAAGAATGCACTGCAGCGTAAGGATACAATGGAGCTCACACAAATGAAAATGTGCCACATTGGTGGAGTGTTTGAGCCATTTAAATAAATCGTTGTCCTGTTTTATTATTGTTTCATCAAGTCTCGTTTGGAGCAATCTGGACGGTATACCGAATGACATCACAGCCTTGAATAATTTGCTATGATATTTGTGTTGTTCATTTTCTAAATCTAAAAGGCCTTGATCGGTGAGCCCGTTTGTGAGTTATTTTTTGACTCTGCTTGGGAAATTACTGCGACTTTTACTGCTGTGTTGATTTCTTCTACAAGAAACAGAACTAAGACAGGTGGATGTTATAGTCTAGAGAAAAATGAATTTTTTTTTTATTGTTCCTCTGAAAGTATTTAACCACGTTTCGTTCTCTGTGTATAAACTGTATAGCTGAGGAGGAACCTCCTGCTCTTGGACAGGATCTCTAAAACATTATGGGGCATTTTTAATAGTTGTGACATTAACTTGAAGGCTTTTTCCCTTCTTTATTGGTCAGCAGCTCTGCCAAACCATGGTTTATGGGTTTGTGTTACATTGTGCCATGAACCCTGCTTCCTCTCCCCAAAACATGGCTCTGTCCCAATTACCTTATCAGGTCAGATTCAGTTTCAGGCTCTAATAAAACAGGATGGCCGTGCAGCTCCTCTCTCCCATAATTCTCGGCAGCATGGCGCGGCTCAATCGACCCCACGCTGGGCGGGAGGCATGACCTCCTGACCTCTCCCACTCGCCAGCAGTCTCTAAATTTGCATGAGTACACTTAAAAGCAAGGGGGTGGGAAGATCAGTCCCTCCTACCCCCTCCTGGAGTACAGCAGGACTCTTTCTCACTGAGCTTGACCCCACGCGACGCCATCCGATCCCCACACTGCAGTCTGGAGTTAATGCACCGAGTGCTCGCTTTGTCTCTGTGTTAATGAAGTACCCTTCTCTCACTCTACCTCTTTCACTCCTGCACAATGGCATGCATAATCAGCATTAACGCTCAAGAGCTGCACTTGACTCTGGAGTCTCAAATCCATGTTTTGGCGAGGCGTCAAACCTTGTGAGGAAATGATCGTCAACCTTTGACTTGTCTTGGACTAATTCAGAAAGGGTACACTTTCCCTCATTCACTCATTAGAACAGATGGAGAAATTGTCTCTAGATGAAAGGGATGAGTGAGAAAGAGTGTCTGGTAATTATTCTGGTATGTGTGTTGAAGATGGCAACTACCCCAGCCTTTTTCTGTGTGTATTAGTAATAAAGAAAAGAAGATAAAAAGAGAGAGTGGTGAGAGCCCTCTAGTGGATTAGACCAAAACTACAGGGGAGGTTCCCCATTTCAGCACTGCATTCCCATAATGTTCTATAATACACCCTTGGCAATTTCCCATCAACATGGAAGTGCATATCAACAGCATAACACAAATGTCCTTTGTAAGCGTAAGGGGACTGTGTAGTGGCATTTTTAACAGGAACATACTTAACCTTAGCAGCAAAAATGAAGTGCAGGAGATTTATGGCTTTAGCAGGGATTGGATATGGGAAAGTCTATGAGGGCATGTAAAACACAGTAGAGTTTCTTTAATTGAGCTCTGCCAGGTAGTGGGAAGTTTATTAATGAAAGAAAGTGTGCTTTTATTTCATCTCTTTCACTCTGCAAAGCTGACTGTAGCCTTTTTTTTGGCTCAGTGAATGTTTCCTGTCATACATAGAAATTAATTGTGAATCGATGAAGCTTGAGCTGCATTACCCAGCTCTAATCCGGTCCATTCAGCATGAACTGCTTTCAGTGTTCAGCTTTTTAACCATCTTCCTCTGCCTGCTTCTTTACAGTGCTGAGTATCCGCGGCGCCCAAGAAGAGGAGCCTCCCGATGCCCAGCTCATGAGACTGGACAACATGCTGTTGGCTGAAGGTGTGTCAGGGCCAGAGAAAGGGGGCGGTTCGGCTGCAGCCGCGGCCGCCGCGGCAGCTTCGGGAGGAGCCGGAGCCGATAACTCGGCTGAGCACTCCGATTATAGAGCTAAGCTCTCTCAGATCCGCCAGATTTACCACACCGAGCTGGAGAAATATGAACAGGTAAGTGACGTACACATAAGTTGTCATGCGTGTCCTTGGAACCCCTGTTGTATATTCTGAAAAGGAACATTAATAGAGCTCCAGTCAAACAGTCATGGAATGTGTTTGAAATGCCATACTGCTGTATTGCTCAAAATAGTTCAGCAGTAATACATGTGTAGTACACTAATAGTACATTATTAGTACGCTAAGGGTGTACTCACACAAGGCACCGTGACCTTGTACCATGCCCGAGCACGATTGTGCCCCCTCCCCACTCCGCTCACATCGCGCTTAAGGTTCCGGGCCCGAGTGCACTTTATCACAATGTGCCTTTTTGTGTTGCAGAAAGGCACGCTTGTACAGCACAGTGGACTTGGTTGTACAGGTACTTACTTTGTTGCTTTGTAGAGTTGTTTTGTGCATGCTGACACACAGCCCTCTCGTATGCCTAGATTTATCAATTATGCAACGCAGCGATGCGCTGCACGTGTAAAACCATTTTGTACAGAGGCAGCTGACATCGAGGGAGGAGCTTTCTGCTTTACTCGCCAATTATTAAATCATGTGATAGTCACATAACTGACACGATCTTCGAGTACCGTGCTCGGGCACAGTCACCGATTACGCTATGCCGCCTCTTTGTGCAAGCCTGGGCCGCACAATCCAGACGTCAGGGCTCAAACGTGCTCGGGCACAGTACAGATTGCCTACTGTGAGTACACCTTAAAAGTAAACAGAATGTACTACAGACACTACCACTGAACCACCGCGAAATGTTTATCACGTTTCTATCTATATAGCAAGTTTTACACAAGCGAGCTTTTTATGCTTAGTCATTAAAAAAGAGCAGTAATACATAAAAATTTATTTCTATTCAGATTTAAGTAAGCACAGATTCAAATAAATACAGGTAGGTGGAAAACACGTTATTGAGTTTCTCTCTTCGGTTCAACTCAATTCAATTTTAAAGAAAGATAATTCAGTTACGAAAAAAAAAGAAACCTTACATATTTAAGAAAAGGTACACATTGAAGTGTGGATAGGAGTAATAAACAAACAAATAAAACAGAAGCAGTTAAACAAGCAGTAAAACAGTTAAACGGTTACAATTTTAAGGAAAGTGGTTTAAAGTTATAGGTGTAAATGAATCATTACACCATGTGATACATGAACCATGCACCGGTAGGATAATAAACCATGAAACAAAAGTGATGTACTGGTCAATAAAACATCAGTGCAAACAGACAGGAGGTGAGTTATTTGAAAAGTGTGTAATACACTCATACCAGCACCACACACACACTACCCTATAAGTGTCACTGATGCTGCGAGAATGACTAATCACCCAAATGACATGTTTAGTACATAGGGGAACTGACACATGGTACGTAGCAACAGTCGGTAATTGAGCGAATACAAAGTGCACCTGATAGCGGATCACGCATGGAAAGTGAACGCTGAGTGTTTCAGACAGTGTAAGTTTGAAAGTGCAGACGGAATACTGTCCCGTCATCACTGTATAAAGAGTTCTGCTCAGACTGCTAATTGCTGACGTGGGTTTTGTTGCTGAGCCGTGTAGATTATCCTAGTGAAAAATGGGTCTTTCTATTATTCAAGGCGCCAATAACGTTGTTTCTCTCTCACACGCATAGACAAACACATTTTAAAAGCCGATTGTCAGTTTCTATCAGACATAGCGCGCTCTTTTATCTCACTTCACTGCAGTAGACTTGTTCCATATCTGTCTCCCTCTCCAAAAGTGAGGTTAGTGAGCCGCATAACTGTCTTACTCTCCAAAAGAACAATGCTGATGTTTCTGTTACACCGAATGTGTCTCACTCATTCGGGGTAGTTAGTGGAGCTGAGTACAATTGAGGTCTCGCTCTATCAGTACAGTATTAAAAAAAAAAGTTGGTTCATGCTATCAGTATCCTGTCTCACTCTGTCATTACAGTAACCGAGCTGTCTTCCTGTATGAACTAGTAGAAGAGATGTCATAGACTTACAGTAGAGAAGTCATCTCACTATTCAGACTGTAAAAGAAGAAGACAAACTTGCACAATTGGAGCCCCACGGTGAAGGACAGGACAGAAAGGAAAGGTCTGAATTGCCAAAATGCATACTGGGGAAAGGTCAGGTGTCCATTCAGAATAGGGCATTCAAACCTGTTACACACTGGGGCAGCAGACTCTAAACCTACACATAAACGCATAGCGGCAACCTGACCATCCTGCTCTATATCCCAGATTTTCCTTCAGGGTTTCAGTCTTGTCCTCTGTATTCGGATTTGCCGGCCTTCTCAAGGGGCGTGACTGCTATGTGTCGCTCTCTGCTCACTGTTGGAACCTGCAGTGCTCTTGTGCCAGTAAAGCCATTCTGAAATTGAGCCTGCAACACGGCGAGTGGATTAAGTCCTTCGGTTAGTTTTGCCAAATGGCTTTACAGTGGGCAACCTGGAGGAATGAGACAACACATGAGGTGAATTAGATGAATAGGGTTTTTTTTTTAACTTTGTTTCCTCATCAGTTTGGTCATTTGCCAGTTCTCACCCACTTGCTCACATCACATAAATGACACACCCACACCCACACACACAGAAACACGTTCTGTAGGTTTTGTAGACCAGATTCATGGCCCTTAGCTCCCTACAGTGTTTTGTACTTTTTTATCAAAATAGCATTATGTTAATGAGTACAGTTTATCGAGAATACTATGATCTGCCTAATGCATCAAATGAATCAACTGCCAGAGCTCAATTTATTTCAGTTACGTAACTCAATAGAAGCAGGTTTGTAAAGAAGTTGCTTGTAAAATGACTTCCAATGGCTAAAATTACTCTTTTTTTACCATATCATACTTGAGGATATTTTTACGATACATATTTCGTATGAAAAGGATGTAGGGATGTTAACAAATGTATCTTAGTAAGATATAGTGCCACATCTGTAAAAATACTGCTATATTAATTCTTGTAAAAGCACTACTGAAATCTATGATACTACAGCTCTATCAAAATCATACTGATACCCCAAGTCCACCTTTCACTCCATCACTGTGTGTTTTCTCCGTCTTTGTAGGCATGTAACGAGTTTACCACTCACGTGATGAACCTGTTGCGAGAGCAGTCGCGCACACGGCCCATCTCACCCAAAGAGATCGAGCGCATGGTCAGCATCATCCACCGCAAGTTCAGCTCCATCCAGATGCAGCTCAAGCAGAGCACCTGCGAGGCAGTCATGATCCTCCGCTCCCGCTTCCTCGATGCCAGGTCTGTTTCATCTAATATCAAAAACTGCTATAATTCTCGTACGTCAAATTACATTTCTCAAACATTCTTTGCTAATAGCTAAAAGCAGTTTGGACATTTACGTCCAATCCATAGAGTTTTGTCTTTGTGTAAGTTTGTGTATATTCCCTTTGATTGGTTTCATTTTTCAGAAAGATTTTAGTTTTCTAAAACAGCTAAAAAAAAATACTTATGCAATTTGAATCTTGCGTTTTTGTATGGCTAAGTAAAATACAACAAATTAAATGAGCTTTTCATGACTAGTGATATAAAGTGCCCCATGCATATTTTCTCCAGTCATTTATATTTCTCTCGTAAGTGTATAGGTGTAACTGTTTGTATCTCCAGGCAATAATAACACTCTTTAGCTTTGTTTCTGTATTAATATCAAGAAGATGCTCTCTCTGCTGCCACCTTTTCATCTCTCTTCATAACGGCCTGTTCCCTGTGACAGGCATGTCTATGTAAGCCTAACACTCATGCAGTTTAATTGTGCAGGTTTGCATTGCACTGTTACAGAGGTCCGATCCATATACAAGTCTCTACATGCCAAAGAGTGTGCAGTGTTCCTCCTTTAATGTAATCACTTGTTCTCTTTGATGCATGCCTGGGATTTGCATATATTTCTTTGAGGATAAATCACACTGGAAGCCTTGAGTTGAAGGCATAACATTTAAATGAGCATCTCGCTCCCTTTTCACCATGTACTATCCATTCTACCGCAAATGATGGTGGAAAGTCACCCCCCCCTACCCGATACCCCGCCCAACACCCCCTCACACACACACCCCCCGGCCTCCTGCCTGCTCAGTTCTTCAGCTTAATTCTTTCGCTGGCTGAGACCATGCTGTGCTCATTTGCATATGGTGAAGAGGGGCTTTGTGGGTAGGAAATCGTCTCGCTCTGTGTTGCGGGGGAGAAGCTTGCAGGGTTCACCGCTGCATATGCAAAGCCCCCATGAGACATGCCACATTCACACACTCTTAACCCAGGAGATGAGCAAAGCTGGCACCCACCACTGCCTTCCTCTCCTATAAAGCTTTTAAACCTCTTTCCAGCACGTGTGAAGCCTGTATTGCACTTCTTCGTGAATAATGTAATGTTCACGCCACACAACGATATCTCAACACGTACGCCTAACTTGCATATGCAATAGAGCCATGAACAACATACAGAGGGAGAGGATCTTTTATTAGATGAGGTAACATTAGTATTCACTTGCACTAGTCAAACTTCAGAATCCCAAAGCATGAAACCTCACTCTTCCTGCTCCTTCTTCACAGGAGGAAAAGACGAAACTTCAACAAACAGGCCACCGAGATCCTGAACGAGTACTTCTACTCCCACCTCAGTAATCCATATCCCAGTGAGGAGGCCAAGGAGGAACTGGCCAAAAAATGCTCTATCACTGTCTCCCAGGTAGCTTCTGCTTTCTTTACAAATCAAGACCAAATTTTATTTATATATATATATATATATATATATATATATATATATAGTACTGTTCAAAAGTTTTAGTCAGGTGTGAAAAAATGCTGTAAACTAAGAAT
Organism: Leptodoras praelongus; assembly: GCA_028564905.1. Lineage (NCBI taxonomy): Eukaryota > Metazoa > Chordata > Actinopteri > Siluriformes > Doradidae > Leptodoras > Leptodoras praelongus. Next base: position 17,623,353 of record JAOTRJ010000019.1, read on the forward strand.
GCTTTCAAAAATGGAATTGTTTAATATTTTCATCAAGTAACAAAATGCAGTGAATGAACAGAAGAGAAATCTAAATCAAATCAATATTTGGTGTGACCACA
>JAOTRJ010000019.1:17623553-17635505 GCA_028564905.1 Leptodoras praelongus
AAAAAAAATGTCACACCTCTAAATCAGTGCAGCTGATATTGTGTTAGAATATACCCATGATCATAAATCATCATTATAAATAACAGTTTATGTTAGGCCTGTATTGGTGCTTTGCTAACACAATTAAACTTAGAATTTTAATTGTGCAAAAAAGAATTATTCATAGGTGACAGTGCATAGAAACTGCTAAATTAAAAGTGACACAAACAAAATGAGATAACACCCTCTGCGACAATGCCATTAAAGTAGTAGTTAATTAGAACACTAGTTTAATACAACGATGACGAGTTTGCTATTTTTGCCATCTACAGTTGGAATTTTGGTCTGACTTTTCTCTCCGCTTGCTACTCAGGCAAGTAAATGAGAATTTAACTGCTTGCTCTTATATCTAAATGTTTAGGCAGCATATGGAGAAGAACATTTTGAGGCTTGTGCACAAACGAAGACACTTACCTTTTCTGTGCCAAATAGCATTAAGTAAATGGCAATTCAAAGCTCAAATGCATACCTGTTGTCCCAGATTTTATGATAACCTTTCACAAAGGTTGGAATAAATACTTTACTTTATATAATCTTGCAGTTAATGTCTGAAGCCTATTTTTAGATCTAATTTCTATCCATGAGTCTATCATTGTTCTCAGCGTCAGAGAAATCATAAAGCAGTTATAATATTAAAGTACCATTACAGTAAGTATATACAATAGTAATCGCCAGTATACCACCGCATACAATTATATTATACTTTTTCTTATTACTTACTAACGTTTTTACTGCTTTTACAAATTGCACATTGAATTTTGAAGCAGTTATAGTATACACATACTGTACATCAATTTAACTACCATTGCTACATGTGTGTATGGATATATGGAAAGATGCTCACTTTCTGTAGAACACCTATAATTGCTTAGTGTGTTAGCCCATATGTAATGATCCTCGATTATGAACACCTGTGTTGCTGCACGTGAATATTCTGCACCTGCTTATGTTAAATGAATGATGCTAAAAAAAAAAAAAAGTGCTTAATGAATCCAGGGTGACATAATTTGACGATGCATCTGGGTGCCGTTCTCGAACAGACTCTGCTCAGAATGATTGGTTGAGCGCGTCTGGTGCCATTTTGTAATAAAGAAACACGTTTAGCCGCTGTCTAGGCGGGTGTGGGGGGGTGTTTCCACAGGATTGATTTGGTTTACATTTTAATGTTGTTTATCATTAGCACGAGCCTTTATCCGCACAGCTTCATCTGGGAGTGTATTAGCGGTAATGGGTGTTAGTGCGTGTGAGGACGGATCCGTGCCGTCATAGTCCTTGATGATAGCTAGCTACAGATGGAGTGACTTAATGAGATTGTTATTGGCTATCTTTTTTATTCTGACACTAATGCAAGTTTGCTCTGGTAGCGTTTGCATTCTTCACCCCTTCATAGGCAGGATTCTGAATGTGGAGGAGTCCCATATTGGTCTGTGGTTTTCTTTGTTATGTACTACTTTGTTGTGGTACACACAGACAGAGAGAGAGAGAGAGAGTGAGAGAGAGAATCCTGCCATCTGTGTTCTTCATTATCGACAGTTTGGTGTTTAATTATATCAAGCCCCAATGCTGTTAAGTACTTAGCAATATTTGTAGTTTATTTTGCCACAGGCTATGCCATTTTTAGCCATACAGACATGTATGTATTTTAAAATACTCACTATATGGTCAGTATATGATGACTGAGGGGTTATTCTGATGCAGAGGTCACTGCAGAGATTTCCTTTACTAAGTTCAAAGTAAACACCAGCAACTCACAGCCTGATAGAAAACTGTACAGCAGACGCAGTAGCCAAATGAAAAATCAGCAAACGGCGCACCAGGCTCACGGTGCGGCGACATATTTTTTGACTCTCATCTTGGCATGTGTCATTACAGTACTGATCAAAGCCATTATGGTCAGATGTGAAATAGATAGTCTAGTTGATTCATTGCTGTATGTTGATTTGTTTCGTTTGGGTTGCTATTAAGTGTTCTTCCTCCAAATGATGAATTGGAGCAGTCAGCAGTTGTGGAATTACCTCAGATGCCTGATTTAGTGAAACTCTAAATCTAACAGAGTGTAAATTTGAGATGGAGGAAATGGAACAACCACTAGCATCAAGTTTTTTGGCTCAGATTATCAGTGATTAACAACAGTCATTTTAAACACCTTAATTTCACCTTGCTCCTGTTTTTTTGAGTCCAAATGCCTCCTGAACTTCACCTCTGTAATGGAAAAGGAATCCATAAAAATGCTTCGTCATGTTTATTAGAGAGATTAAGCACACGAAGTCCTGTGCCATTTTTATTGCTGTTCCATGTTCGGTAGAGGTTTAAAACGATTCAGTTTTGACCCAGAGACTTAAGGTGGTTTTGTAAAGTGCTTGTGAAGTTGAAAAACAAGAGTGTTAATTCATGTTTTTGGCCAGGTGTCCAACTGGTTCGGAAACAAACGAATCCGGTATAAGAAGAACATCGGAAAGTTCCAGGAGGAAGCCAATATGTACGCAGCCAGAACTGCAGTGAACGCGGCCAGCGTGTCAGCTCACGGCAGCCAGGCAAATTCCCCTTCCACCCCCAACTCAGCAGGTGGGCAAATATACACACACGTCTCTCAGCCATGTGTTAATCACACACTGTCCCACAATACATTATTGCATGATTCCACATACTTTATTATTGCAGCTGCAAAAGTGTCTCTCAGGGGTCCCATAGATACGTGTTGGACTAATGCAGTGTTAGAGTAATCGTCTTCACCTTATACGCACCTGAGACTTACCTCATTCTTTCGGTCAAAATATATTTTTATAAATATGTCCAATGGGTTTTTCGGCATCATTTTCCTTTTGTCTAGCTCACCTGTTTCTATAACTCTCTTTTTAGCACTCAGAGAATGTGTCTTGGTGTCAGTATGGCCTCTTAGATGATGGACATAGAATGTGTGAAATTGAAATGTATGACCCCGTGTACATCTGTCCATTTCATGATTGTATCCTGATAAGGTTTAAATCACAATCATCATTCATATGCACATCTGCTCATAACATTCACACACCAACTGCCAGTGTTGTTCCATGTTTTTAGCTGTTTTTCTGTGTTCCACGTCATGACCTTTTCGTGCTGTGTGTTAAAAAGAAAAACAAAACACGAACATCTGCATTTACAGAACTTGTGCGTTGTCAATGTGGCTTGGAGAGTCAGAAGCACTCGTCTACTGTGACTAAAACGTGCCTCAGAAGTGGTTTGAGCAGTTATTTGAGTACATCTGTTTTACCTTTGTGGATAATCTCCATCCAAATCCTGATACTAAAGACACTTCGATTGATCAAGTGTAAATGGAGTTGATGAGAGAATACAGGTAATGATTTTATTGCTCAGTTGACAGTGCTATTATACATAAAATAGGCACATGTTCAAAAATGTTGTGGAAGTGTAACAGTACTCTGAGGATTACTCACTTTTATCACCGCTGCTGAGCGGTTCAATTCAAATCAGCCATTTTGTCCCAAAACCATGAAAAAACCCTAAGTGAGGTCATGCTTCCTCAGTTCACAATTGATGGGTTTTGGTTCACAGACAGAGCTGCAAGGAGAATGGTAGTCACTTCATAAAGCGTTCTGCGATTTTTTTTATTAGTCATGAAGACGAGCGTGAGCTGTTATACCCGAGCTGAGGGTACCGCGTTTGTATAAAAATCTAAAATGCCTCGTAACTCAGTTTTGCAAGGATTTCAATTTCATTGAAATCTATTCTGGGCTTGCGTTAAATGTTTTAAACAGCAGCGTGTATAGGAAAAGCACTTTCCTCCATTAGCTAGCTAACACTACAACTTGCCTGCTCTTGCTTTAAACCTGTCCTACAGTGTTTATCTCTTGCTCAGCCTTAGTGCTGATGCTCTGCTCTCTATGGGCTGCTCATTCTCTCTGCTCTGTTACGCTTGTCTAACTGTACTTCCGCATGTGCTTTTTCTCCTTCTCCTCTCTCTACCTACCTCTACCTCCACTCTACCACCTCCTCTCTCTCTCTCTCTCTGTCTCTCTATCTATCTCTCTCTATCTCTCTCTTTTTCTCTCTCTCACTCTGTGGTCTTTGTGCTGCTGCTTCTTTTTCCTCTCCTCTCTCTCTCTCTCTCTCTCTCTCTCTCTCCCTCCTCTGCTCTTAGGTTCTGCAGGCTCTTTTAACATGTCCAACTCTGGTGATTTGTTTATGAGTGTGCAGTCTATGAATGGCGATTCATACCAGGGGGCTCAAGTGGGAGCCAACGTGCAGTCGCAGGTACAGTACACATCAGTCTGGTCACCTCATATGCTGGACATTTGCTTTAATAAACAGTACTCTTAAAGATACATGGTGGTGTATAAAGACAAGAGCAGGCTACAGGGAGCAGATATGTACATTCAGACATGCAAGTTGGTATCAAACTGGTATCATGGTATTTGGAATGCACTGAACTAATACTATGTATATGGCTTTATTTCCTTAAGCTCATCTTTAGGTAACTGATAATAAGGGGACATGCTGTCACACAAACCTTTCAAACAACTTTACAGTGAAGCTCAAACCTCTGACTAGAACTGTATCAAAAAATGATAGATAAACTGATCAAAATGGGTAGTAATGAACTTCTCTACTTGTTTAAAGATACGCAGTTAATAACACTAGTGAGGAAGAACATCAATTATAGACATTAAAAATATAAAAGCCTAACAAAGGTGTTGATCTTGTTTACAAAACCTGTGCACTAGATGTAAACAAAAGGAACTTTGGGCCTTAAGCGGCACTATTGTACCTCTGAATTCAGAGCAATGACTGAAGAAACGTCTTAACAATTGTAACAAAAGTCCAGTCACCTTGACTCACTGCCACAAGAATTATGCAGATGTTCTGTTTTACTCGTTTGCTTCGTTGCTATTTTAGCTAGTTCTCTATGTATTTACATTGTTTGTGTGATTGTGTTTACTTTGAATTGTTGTTTTCTTTGTCTCGCTCATCGCTCCTGTGTTGTTTGACCTTGTGCTTTTTTTTTTTTTCTGTTAGGCTGCTTGTGCTTGCTCGTCGACCTTGCTTTGTTTATTTGTGTGTGCATCTGCTCTGACCTTGTTATGTTGTTTATTGTGCATTTTCAGGTGGATACCCTTCGCCATGTTATCAGTCAGACAGGAGGATACAGTGATGGCCTCACAGCCAACCAGATGTACAGTCCGCAGGGCATCAATGTAAGAAAACGAAAAAAATAACTTTTTTCTATGCCGTCTACCAATTATTTTAAAGCCATAGGGCTCAGAATGGCACCCGGTGGGACATGTCTGATCCACCGTCACCCAGTGTGATCGGCTGTGTGTTGCTAATGCCACGGGGCTCGGACACACCCGTCACGTCCAATAAGATCTCTCCAAACACCTGCACTGACACGTGCCACGCTGAGCAGTGTGTGTATTTGTGTGTGTGTGTATATATGTGTGCATCTGTGTCTGTGTGTCCTGTTAACAGGTGAGATGGTCTGAGATGCAGTGAGCGTCCCCTGTCCACCTAGACCTCATAGCTGCCCAAAAGCTGAAAAAAAGCAATAAAGAAAATATGTCTTAATGCTAAAATTAAATGCAAGCCTCTGTGTTTGCCACCTTTCGTATCATTACCTCCTTAAAATCATTTTTTATTTCCTTATTGGGTGGTGGCTGTTGCTGGGGCTTTGGTGCTGTCGCAAAATTCACAGCGACAAGCCATGTGGTAAAGGGGAAAATCGATCAGACAGACACACGGGGAGCCGAGTGCGGACTTGGGACAGCAATCCAAGCACATTGCTCAGATCACATTCGCGCCAAGCTAATGGCCCTGACAGCGTAAGAGAACGAAGGGGGTAGAGCGAGAGAGAGAGAGAGAGAGGACAAGAGCAAGTAAGGTCAACGGCTATGCTGCCATGTCTTGGCCCGCTTTCTGCTATATGCTAATGAGATCCTAACTGTTCCATAAAAAAGAACACGGATGTATTCAAATGCCAACCAATCCCTCCATTCCGTTCACTCTGTGCCATTCCAGTGGAATCGTGAGTGGGATGTGATAATGAGCCCAGTTTTTTTTTTTTTTTTTTTTTTTTTTTTTTAAAGATGCCAGATTTTTGAAGGTATAAATATTTACAACCCAGCAGACCCGAGAGTTGTCCAGACCAACTGAGCATGCTTTAACAGTTTCAAATCCTTTATTTTTTCCCAGAACCTGGCATAAAAATCAGTTTTCCTCTGAAACTAATGAATGTGACAGAATTACTCGGCTTGATAGCTGGATTAAAAGGTTAAAATAAATTAACAGTCCTTCCTCTTCTGTGTATCAGTCACAGTGTCATTGGCCAGATGCCTCTAAATATAACAGCGCTTTAACAGCAACAATTCATTTAGAAATCCCCAAATGTCTTTTATCTAAATGATCAATATGTAGAATTTAAAACTGGTGATTTACACCAAACAGCCATTCTTAATCATTATTAGTGTGTGACTCTCAGGCAGACTGCAACATCATCTCCTGCAATAAAAATCATTTTAATAAAAGAATTTATCTTTCAGAATTTTAGACAGAAATATTTAATTCATTGAGTCATAATTGCAACGGCGCAATACATAATGTAAATGCTTTGATTTGTATGTTTTATAATTAAACTTTATTCTTAGACTGTTGTTTATATGCAGGTGGAAGTAGAGTCCGTATTTCGCATACGACATCAGTGACTTAGTGCTAAAAGCCGATTTAAAGTCTAAAGATGAGGAATCTTTTTCAGATAAGTGATTTCCCTCTTTGTTCACTGTGTTGATAATGGCTCATGCAGCATTTTATAGCAGTAATTATGCCTTCAGTAGAAAATAGGAACGTGGCACCGTAACTGAACACGTTTTAAGATCCTTTTCTGCTCTCCTCCATTTTGTTTGATTACAGACTGCCTCAGCTCTAAATAACAGGCTTGGAGCTGAGTGGCTGCCGGCTGCCATTTCCAGCCTTTTTGCTATTAATATCCCCAAATGCTCTTTAGCAGGCCTGTCTGCATGACGAGAAATGGCTTCCGCACCTCGCATTGTGTTTTCATTTCAATCTCCAAAATGTCATAATTTTCCACCACCGCTTCTCTCTTTGTTTCTTCTGGGAGTGTTATATGGTGGGCCACTTCATCCCAGCTCAGTATTATGGTGTGTGTCAGTGAAAGTGACAAGCATTTAACTCTGTCCCGTATTACACGTCTGCAGTGCTTCCCGTTTTCCTGGGAAAAGCAAACACAGTATATTTATATTCTCAACAGTACAGCAGTATTTTCTGTTTTATCTATCCATCCATCCATCCATCCATCCATCTATCTATCTATCTATCTATCTATCTATCTATCTATCTATCTATCTATCTATCTATCTATCTATCTATATATCTATCTATCTATCTATCTGTCCGTCTGTCTGTCTGTCTGTCTGTCTGTCTGTACATTTCTACTGCTGTTGTAGCCATCAGAGGTCTGTAAGTTGTGCATTCTGAGATAATTTCTGCACACAGCGTTTGTAAAAACTGATTATTTGAGTTACTGACCAACCTTCTCCAGTGTCTCTCTTCAAAAGATGCAGATCCACTGAAAAACAGATTGTTTTTTTGCATTGTTCTGTTTTAAACTCTGTACATTTGTGTGGTGGGAGATCAGGACAGCTCATGAAATCAGCAGTTTTTTTAAAAATACTCAAACAAGCCCATCTGGCACCAAGAAGCATGCCATGGTTAAAGTCACTGAGATCACATTTTTGCAAGACACAGATACAGAGCATTGCCTTGATGCTACATGATTAGCTGATTGGATATTGTATAGCAAATTATCACCACATGCCTGGTTTCCTAGTTTCATGACATTCTTCCAGATTTCACGTCTCTAATGCATATGTCCTTTCTTCTGCCGCAGGCTAATGGTGGATGGCAGGATGCTACTACCCCCTCCTCAGTGACCTCACCCACAGAAGGACCCGGGAGTGTTCACTCTGACACCTCCAACTGATTCCCTCATCACCTCACGACTTCCTGTTCCCTCACTACTGCACAAAACATGGACTTTCTTTTAGTTCTGTCACTCTCGGTCGTTCATCACTATGTTTAAGTAATCCACTCACTAGCTCACTAAGCTGGGTCTATACCATGCTTTGGAGCGAATCAGTCTGTTACCCAAACACACACACACAAGCATACACACACACACACACACACACACACAGTTTCTGTTCTCAAATCCAGTCCTCGATTTGTATTAACTCCTTCAGATCAGATTTTCTTTTCTATCCTCAATAATATTTCATTATAATTTCATTATTTTCAGTCTTAAATAGTATTTCGCTGCAGCTCCTACAGTCAGTGGACTGAATGAAAAAATCCCTCAAACATAACCATTATAATAAACATGGGGCCTGAAGGGGTTAATATGTACGATCACACTACCTCTTAGATAAACAACATAAACCACAATTCATAACAATAAACTGATTTCTAAAATAGAAACCATGGTGCATATGATGCCCCGTTTTCCATATCGGAACATTTTCACATTTTTATCATGGTAAGAATCCATGAACATTTTTTGTGTCCATAGTGCCAAAGTATTTTTCTACATTTTAACACTCATGATCTGCATGTTCATTTGACTTGATCATATTCATGTTGTAATATAGGGACATACTGTATTATAAAGACATATTTTGTATCTCAGTCTCTCCATCATGTAACTTGAAATTGATTTTTAATTAGGCTATATAGACATCGCTTGTCTTTGATTCCTAAAAACCACCTTTCTTTAAAAAAAAAAAAAAAAAAAAAAAAAAAAAGGGTTTGTTGCTTTCTGTGCATAATCTCCACCAGTGACAATGCAGTATAGGCCTTTGCAAATTAAGAAATTTGTAACAGCTATCAGTCATCTGATGACAATGAAGTTAAGATCACCACGTTATTGGGGGGGAAACCCCAACAGCATCAGTTAATGAAGAGCTGCTGTGAACCAAAATCACTTCTGTAATAAGTGCAAACAGATTTAAAGTAAAAGGCTACTGTATTTTACAGACTATAAGATGTTTTAAACCTCTAGGTGGTGCTCTGAGTTTATGGTGTAACACTAGGTGATTTGCTTCAGCACTGATGGCAGCAGAATGACAGAGAAAAGTACTTTCTGTAAAGGTTTGATTAATTCTATGATTAACTGTAAAACTGTGACATGAATATAGATTCTCATACAGGTATCTGTTTTATATGACTATATGGTACACTACCATTAGGTGCTAACATAACCTTTTCACAAGAGGCTATAGGGGAAATTAGCAATATTGTACTGGCAACGCTAAGAATGGATTCACACAGACTGACAGAGGGATTGAGACTGTAGCAAAGAAAACAGTGTTAAGCTATGGCAACACTAAAAGGACAAAAACATGGAAATGCTTCTACTTTAATGCGGCTTTTAAAAAGAAGTGACATATTTACATAGGAGGGTGCATCGTATACTCCAGAGTGACTTATAGTCTGGAAAATACAGTACATTTATAAATAAAACATATATTTTTTATTTTTTGCATACAGAAAACTGCAGCGGACTTCACAGTTACACATAATTAATCTGATCATCTGATAAATTTGATGTGTGACTGTTGTGTTGTCACTTTATCATATACATTTTACCCCATTTTTCATCCAAGGACTGAACCAACCCAACTGGGAACAAATAAACCTTGCTTTTAGTTTATAGTCTTTCTCGGTGACAACATATCACGTATCTGTCATTACTTTGATACCAAAAACAGCAGCCGTGTCCATTTTGTTTCTCATCACCCTTTTACCCACATTGTAAATGATGTATTATCTTCTGTACCTGGGCTTGTTTCTTAGCGAAAGCCCCAGTGCTTCGTATTCAAAACCAAAAATGCAGTCCGAATTCAGTAGTGTTTGTCGAAAGAAAACATGGCACAAAAATGCAGAAAACATTTGCCTATATTTTTTCCTTGTCATGTGAATAGCCTAATGCGCTTTTTTTTAGCTTTTCTTTTTTTCTTTCTTTTTTTCTTTGCTTAAGCATAATGTGAATTAGCCCAAGAATGCGCTATGTATGTAGATGTGCACCTTTTTCTTCTTTTTTTTTTTTGGCTCTTTTAAATAGAGTTAAAACAATACATCTTGTGCTTCATATAAGCGTGAATTGGGTCTTTGATGGGCAGGTTGAATAGATATGAACGTTCTATGATATGAAGTGACAAGGCCAGCACTTATGGTCAGTTTAGAATAAAGTGTATAACTGCGCATTATTCTTATCACACCAAAAAAAAAAAAAGAAAAAAAAAAAGCAAATCAAGTGTGCACATCGATTATGATTCTATCGTGTTACTTGTAGCAAATCAACAAAGCTTCTTGTCACATTAAGCGCTGTAATTTATTTAGTTAGATGCACCATCCGTCACCTAGCTACATCATGACATTTTATAATGAGCAGCCATTAAGAAAGAGGGCCCTTTATTTCTGTGTGTCGAGAGTCCGGCACTGTGTTCCTGATCTCTAACACACCTGCAAATGGGCTTTTAAAGGAAATTGGACTCTGGACACAACAGGAGACTCCTATTTGACCACAGGAATCTGTCAGGTCCAGCAGTAACCAGCCAAAACAGCTCCATCTGCATAGATTATTATTCTACTGTGACCTGTAGCTCCTCAAGAAAGCCTAATAGCAAGTCTTAGTATAGCCTATTTGGTTAGAGGCACCATCCATCGCAAAGCTAGATAACATTCAGTAATAAACTTCCATGCTAATTTGTTGTAACCCAAAGAGGCCTAACTGTATGTCTGGAGTTTAACACACCTTCTAAACCTGGTCACTAGCTAATGAGTCAAATCACTGTGTGTGGAGAAAAGTGTTAAACTCCATCCGTCTACACAGAAACACAGTTGGTCAAACCTGGGTTGAAGAGTGACATAATAACCCTAAACACACTCACACACACTTCTCTCATCACCTGCCCAGTTTCAGTGTGTTGTTGAAAGCTTCATGTAATGATGCTTTTAGTTTTTGCATATGAAGCAATTTGTAAAACATCAAATGTTTACTTTGTTGCATGTGTTTTGTTCTTTAAAAAAATCCTGCAGTGTTTTTGAATGTTTCTTTTTTTTGTTTGTTTTTTGTTTGTTTTTTAATAAATAAATATATATATATAAAGCGCAGAGACTTTCTCTTGCTGAGTTTTAACTTTTAAGATCTCTGCATATGTATAATAAGGAATAAAAACGGAACAGCAAATTATTGTCTTTTCAATTCCAACCTGTTTTTGTGAAGGAAAAAAAAACTAACAAGATGTAGGTTTTCTGGTCTCTTAATTTGTACTGGTAATGCATATTCCAAATAAATAGTTTCTTTTGTTGCAAGATTGGTTGCTGTCATTTTTTCTGCAGTTGCCCTGGACTTAATAACAAATATTATATTTTATTTACTAAAATGCTATCTGCCCTCTTACGCATACATGAGCTCACAGACACCATGATTAACTTGTGTCACTGTGATGAACAGGAGACAGAGTATTCCATTTTTGGTGAAACAAATGGAAGAAGAAGAAGGGGGGACTCTGCATGACCTACATCAAACTGTATGAAATACTAATTGCTACACTTTTTTTGCATCATTATAAACCAATCATCCATAACATTAAATCCACCTTGCCCCCATGTGTAACCACACCTCAAGCACCAGGAGATAACAAGAGGTACTTTCAATTAAATTAAATTCAGTTTTATTTCTAAAGTGCTTTTAACAATGGACATTGTCCCAAAGCAGATTTACAAAGACATACAATCCTGACATAATTTTTTTATTTATATAAACTTTACAGTCAGTCAGTCAGTCATTTTCTGTACCGCTTATTCCCAGTTACGGGGTCACGGGGGAGCCGGTGCCCAGCCGGC
>JAOTRJ010000019.1:17722746-17733970 GCA_028564905.1 Leptodoras praelongus
GTCGCCCCACCCGGGGATCGAACCCGGGTCCTTCTTGCTGTGAGGCGACAGCGCTATCCACTGCGCCACCGTGCCGCACTATTGCACTGTGACATTATGAAAAAGAAACTATGTGTACAGAAATGAGAGGGATATTTGTTAGAACGTCCTCTTGTTTAACTAATAACTAATTCATTAAAAAAAAAGCAATGAACAATGAAAATATCATCTATATAATCCCTATCTGTGTTGTTCTGTGTTCGTTCTCTTTTGACCAATGGAATATGACATTTTAAACACTTCACTTATAAGTTTAGACATTGTGTAATAATAATAATAATAATAATAATAATTGCTATTATTTTGTTGTTGTTGTTGTTATTAGTAGTACTATTGCTGCAGATTAGGTAGGAAGGTGTAAGTGCATGGGTTATTAGGGTACAGGACACAGGAAACAATTCCTGTGAACAATTCAGAACGTTTCAACCTATAATAATAATAATAATAATAATAATAATAATAATAATAATAATAACGTCCTCTCGTTTAACTAATAACTAATTCATTAAAAAAAAGCAATGAACAATGAAAATATCATCTATATAATCCCTATCTGTGTTGGTTCTCTTTTGACCAATGGAATATGACATTTTAAACACTTCACTTAGAAGTTTAGACATTGTGTAATAATAATAATAATAATAATAATAATAATAATTGCTATTATGTTGTTGTTGTTGTTGTTGTTATTAGTAGTACTATTGCTGCAGATTAGGTAGGAAGGTGTAAGTGCAGAGTTGCAGTAGGCCCTTTGTGCGCGCGCGCTCCGCCCCTCCCCCTCTCCTCTTCGCGCTCCCGCGGCCGCGTGTTGGACCGGTGGGGGCGCGCGCAGCTCCGCATTCCAAACATTCCAGACGCGGCGAACAATCGCGCCTCGCGCTTTATTAGTGCCTCACTCTACTGGAGGAGCTCAACGGGGAAACACCAATGGAAATATATACTCTTGGTCTGCTCGTGGTTTAGGATTATATTCTTCAGAAGTACACCGAGTCATTCACGCCGTCCTCAACTCTATGCTGATCCGTGATGCGACGGTGATTTCGGTGAGTTTAAAGTTGTTAAATGGATCGGCTCGCGCACACTCCAGCAGGTTTGTGTTGCTTCACAAAAGTCAAAGCGTCCCAGTCTGACCAGTCAACTAAAGCGGTATAGCGAGTCACGGATGTTTTCGAATAAACGGATTGCACAAGCAACATCTGGATCGATATCTGGTTGTTTGGCTGATCAGTGGTTATGATGTTTTTTCCTCTGATGTTCGCTTTAATAGCAGGCCGAGGCTGTGCATTTTCCTGTAAAGGTTCTCTTCAAATGTAAGTTGGAGTCGAATGGCTTTCAAATGTAAGCCAAATACCGACTTGGTTTGTTTGTTGCCTCTACAGCCGCTGGATTATCATTACAAAGCGCTGATTGCTGTTATTGCTTCCTCTAGCCTAATTGACTTTTTTCCACATTAATCCGGGAGGTGTAGTAGAAGGTGAGGCAATGGAAAAGAATTCGCAAACGTTTGCAGCAGGAAACAACTGACGCAATGAGTGGTGCAGAAATGTTCCTCAGTCTCCACTAACGTCCTGTGGTCCAGCAGCTTGCTGGGTCTTTAGAAACCCTTTTTTAAGAAGAAAGGGTATATTTAAAGATGCCAGGTTAGGACATAACCAAGTAACTACCTTTTGTAGTCGTGTTGCTTTCTCACTGTAACTCTCCACTTCCCTCTTCAATCTCTCATTTTCTTTAATCAATATACCCTACTGGTATATGCAGTTGTTTTGTTTTGGATATTTTACATACTCTCAACTGTACACAAGTTAAACTATGTTAACTTAGATGTTTTCCCCTATGCAATTCCAGATTGACCAAGGAATTACTTACAATTACAAGAGCAATTTTTGCTATTGCACAACAAATAGACTGAGATGAGAACTGCAGAGGAGTCATCAGGCACGGTGCTGCACCGGCTAATCCAGGAGCAGCTGCGCTACGGGAACCCTACGGACACACGCGCTCTCCTGGCCATCCAGCAGCAGGCTCTTCGTGGGGGTAGCAGCAGTAGTGGTGGAGGTGCCGGGAGCCCACGCTCATCTCTGGAAAGCCTCACACAGGAGGATACGCATTTCCTCCAGACATCCATGCGTCAGGAGCCACAGGGACAGGAGCACCAGAGTGACTACCAGCATTCCGAAAGCTCAGCCTGCCATCTCTACCAGCTTCACACAGAGGAGCTGCCCACCTACGAGGAGGCCAAGGCTCACTCTCAGTACTTGGCTGCCCAGAGGGTCCAGGCTGGACTTCAGCACACCATTCCAGAGATGCTCAGCCCAGATTCAGGACTCGAACAGGACCAGAATGTGTGGGATCTGAAACGGGAGCATGCTCGATCACTGAGCGAACGCCTCATGCAGCTGTCACTGGAGAGAAACGGGGCCCATGACCAGGTGCCTATGACCTCATCACACAGCTACCCCCAGCTGTCTAGTAGTGCTGCTGCCGGTGTACATGATGGGCCTGACCACCGTGGGCCACCCCCAGAGTACCCATTGATGGTCAAAACCCCTGGATATATGCTGAGCCATTCTCAGGAGAATGGCCTCTATTACAGGGAGCCTCCTGCTTTCCACTCTCAACATCACAGGTAAATGTACAATCATGCAGTCGCCATACAATACTGCCATTTACAATGTATTCATCAACAATTAATTAAATCTGCCTCTGTATTTGTACTAGGTACGTTCAGGCCCAAACACAGGTGTCTCGACAAAATGCCCTGCCTACACTGACCCCTGCTGGCCAGGAGGTCATAGTCGGAGGCTATAGTATCCCTGCTCCCAATCCTCAAATGGAGCAGCTGATTAAAGAAAATGAGAGACTGAAGAGGGAAGTGGAGAGTTACAGTGAGAAAGCAGCACGACTACAAAAGGTAATTACTTGGTTATACCCTAACCTGGCATCTTTAAATATACATTTTCTTCTTCCAACTAGTCTTTTTCCTAGGTTTTTTCCCTAGGCATATCAGTACAATGGCTGGGAAATTGCTGTATAAATGGATCCGCTTATTGTCATCAACTTTGTGATATACTATTGTTGGGTTATGTTCAGTTTTGTGCGAACAGTGGGTGTTAATGGCAGCTGACGTTCCATAGAGATTAGCTCTTTAAGAATGCGTCATTTAATGTAGCTTAAAACACCTTCATGCTTAATAACAAAGTGGTACATAGATACAGTGAGACTTTTGTGTTTTGTATGCAAAGGCATAATGAATTTACACATAGCTAAACTTCCCAACATTTGCCAGTACCAAATGCAAAAAAAAGGTAAATCAAAGGAGAAGAAAGTAATTTACCCTGGCTCCTATTTTGCACTTGTCCCAAAAGTGGGTTGCCTATAATCATGCAGATTGTGTAGCTCAGGCCTTGCTCCTCTGGATCAATAGACATAAACTGATCAAAAGGAGGGGCTTTGCTGAGTTGTTCTGAGGTTTCTTTTGTCTGCTGGTTGGAGCAGATGTCTGAGCTCATCCCAGTGTCCCTGAGAGTGCAGAGGGGATTCTGGGCCGCCTGCAGCTGACAGACTGAACCTCACAGCTGTGGATTCCCAGACTGAATGGCCTCTTTCACTTTTGCCCCTAAAGCATGACCCCCCCAATGGAAGCCTGTGTATTTTTTGCTGTGTTTGTAAAGCAGGCAAAGTGAAGCAGCATTTCTGTTTCTGTACATGTGATTGGTCTCTTTTGGTACATGTAGAACATGTACAATGAATGGCATGTCTTTAATGTATCCTGTTCCTTTGTTCCTTTGACTTGCCATGTCATGTAGAACAGATGAGTGTGCAAACACCTGGGACCCATAAGTGCTCTTTCTGGAATGTTGATTCAATTCCCAGTCCCTAAAGAACGTGAGAGTGATTCACTTGTGGGAAAACATAATGTGGACCGGAGCTCATTCCATGTCTCTCCTTCTCAGTGATCTCCGCTCAATTACCTTTAGGTGTAACGCATAAAGAGCTTCATTTAATCTTGTTCAGGTGGCCAGTGACTAATTCCTGTGATCAAATGTAAAAAGAAAATATTTGACTAAAGCATTCTTTCCTTGCCTCCTCCCAGCTGGAGCAGGAGATTCAGAGGATATCCGAAGCATACGAGACACTTATGAGGGGATCAGCAAAGAGAGAGACCCTTGAGAAAACCATGAGGAACAAGCTTGAATGTGAAATAAAGAGACTTCACGACTTCAACAGAGACCTTAGGGGTAAGTTCTGTTTAAAAGATGTTTCTTATAAATCAGTAAATCCTATTTAGGGTTACAACATATTTTTAACATTGTGCCACTGGCTGCTTGATTTCTGGAAATATGAATTTACTCTACATCTGTGTCTTATTCTAGACCGCCTGGAAACGGCTAATAAACAGAGAGCAGCCATGGAAGATCAAGACCACAGCCAGCATGTCTTTGTCAAACTGGCTGAACAAAGTACGTAAGAAATTCAGTTTAAATGATTGTTTTTTTCATTTGTTGTTCAACCCTGGGCTACTGCAGCAGCAGTTTAGGCTTTTTGTCATTACTGGTACATACCTTAACATTCCTTCAGCAACACTCATCCACATGTTTATGATCGTTGTAATTCCTGATAAAGCTTTTGTTTTGACAAATCACATTCCAAGATTACGCGCCCATTAGCATTGCAAAGGCCAGCTCTCCTGTGACAAATTATAGTGGCACATTGAGTTGTGGTGTGGTTGTGGTAGCTGAGGCCCAGCAGAAGGGAGAACATGCTCTCATCCAGCTAAAAGAGCTGCCCTCAGAACTTGAGAGCCTGCCATTATTAACAGCATCAGTAAATGTGGCCTGGATTCCAGAAATATTTTCAGGTATTTTGGGCTATTCCATGCTCCTGGAATGCTGCCCACCCCCTCAGCTCGGTGGAAGAGGCCCAGATCACCCTTCTTTGCGAGCCTAAGATACCCAGTCCAGATTTAAGCAAGACCTGGCTCACTTTCTTTCCTTGTTTGGGCATAGTGGTGTTAAAGAATGCAGACACAGGCATGGAGTAAACAGGTATTGTGCAACACAGAGTGAAGTATTCAGTTGCTGATGGCACTGGCATCTCTTAAGGGATTCTGGTATGTTCTGGTATGTCGCTCACCCATGCTGTTCAGGCCAAGCTGTTTGATTCGACACTGAGAATTACAGCCCTTTCGCAAGAACGTTAATTTGGACCTTGAACTGGAAAGTAATCTGCTCAAAGTGATCCTTAGTTTATTATATAATGGAAATGCTTTCCCCTCGAGTACTAAGATGTTTGTCTTAAAATGCACCATGGCTACTTGTATAAATACTAATGTGCAAGTGTTGACATTATTCAACACTTGGCAGATTCTGATATCTACTTTCAGAATCTACTATTAGTTCAAGGGAAGAGGTGATTCAGCATCTCGTATCTTGAAGCAATGCGTACGATAATACTCCTGTGACCTTGAGGAGCTTTTTCTTTTACTTGTTTACCCCATGACCAAAGGCATTCCAGAGTCCCACTGGATATAAAGACATGCCTGTGTGAATAAGTGGATAAGAGGAAGTCTGCATTCCATTCCTGTCCAGCATTTTGGGTCGTATAATCAGGGCTTGAGTACTTGGGAGAGCTGAATATCTAATTGGGTTTTTTTTTCTTTCTTAATTGCAACATATTCAGACCCCCTACAAAAACAAGCCAGCAGACGTGAAGCTGTGTTCTGTCAGTACTAAGAGATGTTAAGTGCTAATTGGGGTGGCTGAATTTGGTGCACTAAATTGCAGTTTAGACGGTAGTCTGGGAATTTTTCCAGATCTCTGGAATGCTGGGTCAGAGTAAAGTCCAGACAGGCGTGTGTAAATCAAGCAGTCGTCTTTTGTTCCAGGGTCCTGTGGGAAGCTTGTCTCATAAGGATCCGTTAGAATGAAGCAGAGGCTTGGGGAATGCTGCAGGCACACCCTAGAACTTAAGTGTTACTATTCATTTTGTGGCCCTCTTAACAACTATGCTCAGTATCTCTGCCACAGTGACGCAGTTCATTTCAAGTTGAGAACAAGAGGATGCATGCCAAAAATGCTTCCTGCAGTACACCTCTAGAAGTATTGTAAGAAAATAGAAGAAAATGTTTTGGAATAGAAACAGCTCTTATATTCTTTGTCTCTTTCTCTTTGTATGTTTAGGTGAGGAGCATCAGCGAGAGCGGGAGCAGCTTGAGCGTGAGCTGCAGTGTCTGAGAGCTTCCGGGGAGGAGTGGTGTAGACGCCGCGAGGTGCTAGAGCAGGCTCTGGTGTCTGCTCAGACCCGGAACAGACAGCTAGAAGAAGAGCTGCGTAAGAAGAGAGCATACGTGGAGAAGGTGGAGAGGCTGCAGAGTGCTTTGGCCCAGCTTCAGGCCGCATGTGAGAAAAGGGAGGCTCTGGAGATGAAGCTTCGTACCCGACTGGAGCAAGAGTTGAAGAGCCTCAGGGCACAGCAGGTAAATTTTCACTCATCTCATCTCATTTTTTGGATTTGACAAACTGGCTGGGTGATTTATTTATTTTTCTAACCATTTGTCATTTCTATTTTCAGTGGCAGTCTAAAGGCCAGCAGACAGTCAGTACTTCTACGTCCAGTCTGAATGTCATCTCTCTGCAGCAGCGGCTAAGGGAGAGAGAGGAACGCATTCTGGCTTTAGAGGCCGACATCACCCGCTGGGAACAGAAGTATCTGGAGGAGAGCACGATGCGCCAGTTTGCCATGGATGCTGCAGCCACTGCTGCTGCCCAGAGGTGAGTGATGGTAAAAAGTGCCTTCACAGGAAAGTATTTTGACCTCCTGGGCAGGATTGTGATGTAGTTTATTTCTTTGTTGCAGGGATACAACCATCATTAACCATTCTCCCCGGCACTCCCCCAATAACAGCTTTAATGGAGTCTTGCCATCATCTGACCACAGACATCAGGAGATGGAGAACAGGTACTTTTCTATAAAATCACATTTGACTGACGGTCATCTTTAGAGTTATGCTACAAGTCCACCTTTTTGTCCGTGACCACGAGTGGTAAATCCATTGTGTTGTCTTGACCAGAATCCGAGCACTGTACGCCAAGCTTCTGGAGAAGGATGCCATGATTAAGGTCCTGCAGGAGCGCTCACGGCGGGAGCAGGCTCGTCCTGAACTCTCAGGTCTTCGCCCAGCCCGATCCGTCCCCTCCATCAGCACCGTCACCACCACCAGCACTGTGCGGCCTAAAGGTGAGGGGGTCAGAGCTTAGCGAGTCAGGCTTAGAAATGCCTAAGCAATGTAGTGTGTACTTTTATCCAGACAACTGGAAGCTTCTTCAGTAGACAGCTATGTAAAGTTGCCCTGGAAAGAATTTGCTTATCCAAAATAATGCTGCAGAGGCTGCTGCCGATGCCCCTCAAATAGGCCTGGTCTTGTGAATCGGAATGCATTTTCAACTCCACGTTCTGGAATAGACTTGCCAGGATGGCTAGGGATGTCTACAGTGGAGCAGATGTGTGTAAGGGAAGGGTGGAGGTGCACTTGTGTGTAGGAGCCAGCAATTAAACTGCTTCCTTTTTTCTGTCTGCGTTGACAGGGAAGAGCCTCTCGGATGACCAGACGGCAGCCGCGATTATGCCTTCTGCGCCTCATTCAGTTGCTAAGGCCCAGAGCCGAGACTGCAGTACCCAGTGCAATGAGCAGACAGTTTCATCAAATGCCTCCGAGCACACACCGACACCCAGCTCTGGTATGTACCTGGCCATACTCTACTCCCAGAAATTTAATACAAATGGTATTTTGGTTATTTGATTAGTGGCTCTTACTGCCTACAAAGAGTGCAAGTGTTCCCTTTAAACAGGTTAAACAGTAACCCATAGAGCACTGTACATGGGGTTATTTAGAGTGGACTCTGACTGCACACACTCAAGCAATTTGGGAATTATGTATGTCCACTGACTGCAATGTACATTTCCCCATGTCTCTTTGCAGATGCTTCCACAGAAAAGCCTCAGAACTTAACTCCTGTCAGTGCTGCCAAGAATGTTGAGAGTGACATGGTGGAGATTCTCATCTAAACACCTTGGAAAGGAACTGTAACTCAATCCAGTCTGATTCTGCTTCATGTACACATGAAAGGTGTTCAGCTTGATGACTCTGTGTCTGTGAAAAACGCCTGACAATTGCCAAGCAAGATCTTTAACCGTGCTTGAGAAGCTGGTCAGCTTTGTGACAGACTAAAGAAGCTGAGAAAGAGAGCGAGAGAGGGAGAGAGAGAGGAACCCCAGATTTCTGCCCAGTGCGGAGAGGAGAGCTGAGCTCCCTTTATGTAAAATAAAAGAGACAGTGCTGGGAAATATCTCCTGGCTCACCTCTGAATCCGATGTACTTGTACAGGACTCTGCAGAACTCCAAGAGGCTGCTGTGAAATGGCATAAGAACATATAAAACAGTATATCTGTGAGCTTTTTGCCATGTATTTTTATTTATGATGATTGCTGCTGAACTGTGAGGTTGAGGTTTCTTTAAAGAGTGTTGTATGTGAGTAGGAACAACTTCAGTAAGACAATGTTTTTGAATGTCTGTTTTCGACACCCAACTGTTTCGTCATGCCCAGTTTGCCTTGCAGCATTATCCAAGGGCAGTGTTTCTGAGAACATCTCAGTTTAGCATTCTGTGTAAAACTATATCCTGCATTCCTGGATAAAAGCACAGTCCCGTTGGTCCTTCTGACCATTAAATGTCCCAAAAAAAGAACGATAAGATTTGCAGGAAGCCAAGTATAGCATAAAGTATATAGGGTTACACCGTTTACCAGAATAGTTGGGTAAATACCGATTGACTGAACTCTGACACTCCCTTTGACTAAATTAACATTACAGTTGGTGTTCTTATTATAATTGGCTGCCAGTGGGCTTCTCTCACCGTTTTAAGCAGTGGAATGAGAAGCCTCCTTTTGTGGACTTCGGCTACCGGGCATGTACTTGTCTTTTTTAGTGACACTTAAGAGATGTCACTCGTCTGAGGCGCAGAGGGGAGGCTGATGTTTTAAATGCCAGATTATCATTTTGGGCCTCTAACAACATCTACCCAGCATGCCCCTGTCCTTCGCTGACAAGCTGGAGCTACAGTCTCACATGCCGGAATGTTCCTGCTTGGTGAAAAAGGCTCTCTGCTGCCTGACCTCTGGCCTGTTGGAAATGACTGGCATTCACGCCACTATTCTCTTTCTGGGTCTATTTATTTCCTCTGTGCTATGGTAGCTGGCTCTACCATGAACACATCACCATCTTCATTTGTGACCATGTCTCATCATCTTGGCTGTTAAAGTACTAATAATAAACCATGCCTTTTGTATATGGAATGCAGCTAAAATGGTAGTTGATATATGGTATTATAAAATTGTTACTGTCTTAACTTGCATTTCTATGGTCAAAGTGGCTGCGTGTGTGAGCATGTGATGTGACTTTTCTAGTAAGACTAGCAAGCTTGTGTGGGATTTGATAGTAAAATAAGGGTAGATGCATATTTGTCCTATGCGGAAAGCCATTCTCACTCTCTACTGGAAATGTGGGTAATCAGTATTGTACCATGTCCTTTACTGTCACTGAATGCTATTTTTCTCCTCCATACCCTGGCTCCCAAACAGATTATTTGCTGGCCAATGATTTGTAGTGGGAGTCCTAATGTTTTGTTCTCTAATTGGACTGTTTACAGTAAGGGCTGTTTGAAAAAGAAAAGATGTTAATATATTTTGTATATTATTGTGTCTTTATAGTATCTAGTGACATGAACATAATGCCAAAGATTTGCATTACAAATAAGTTATATAACTAGAATATTAGAGCTAGTAAGGTCCAGTGTAGACACCTTGCTCAAACTGGTTGACCCATACTTAGATGTTGCTGTGAACTTCTGGAATGGGATTTTTTTTGTATGCCATTAACATTTCATTAATTGAATAAAACTTTAATATATATATTTTCAAAAACTTTGTGTTGCCTGGTTCTTCTCTCTCTTTCTACCCGTCTTTTTTTGTACTTCCTTGGAATATACTCAAGGGGAAAAGGAGGCTTTTTTTTTACCAGTGCAAGTCTGTACAAACTTCTCTAATCTGAGTTCCTTCATCGGCATGAATGTTATCTTTCACTGCGCACAGAAGAAAGCAGCCATGCTATGGGAAAACAATTCTGCCACCTGCTTGAGTGCTAGTAGGCAAACCTGCAGTATGAATACGTCCATCACTCCAGCTTCACGCTCATGTCTCTACAGTCACCATGCTGCTTTTCTTTAGCAAGAATGTTCACACAAAGGGGCTCTCATGCTGATGGGACTCTGGACATTTTTGGAGAGTTTTCACGAAACAAAGAAAATGCTTGAATTGTTGGGAAGATTTTCACAAACAAAGTATTTCAAGCATTCAACTTCTCTAAGCTAAAACAGATTGCACTGGTAATGTTCCATACACTCCCCTGATACACAAATGAATTACTGGGATTTTCTAATATTTTCATAATATGCACGTGTTTTTCCTTACCATAATCATGGTATGCTTTTTTTCCCCTGCCATAAGCATATGTGATGAGTAGTGACTGAAAATTCATTCAAAGTGACACTATTCATTGAAGTGACTTCACTATTTTTATTCATTAAAAATGCAATCACGTCTCAGTAAATCCGAGGTTTTAAAAAGAAACCTGCCAGCTATCCATCAAGCTTGATGTTGTTGAATTCTTTTTTTCACCTATCGGCACTAGCCGAGTCTCGCTGCGTACAGATGACGGTACAGCAGCCAACCGCTAACTTCTCGCAGGAATAACAAAAATACAGCACCAATCAACATTTAGTACCACAAATATATCAAAAGAAACATATTTTGCATGGTTCAGGGTGGAGTTTTCCTTTAACTGACACACTACTACAGAGCTCAGCTTGTATTAGAAAAGCTTTACTCATATTCTGAGCATGGAAGTGGTAAAAACAAAGCATTTTGCACTTATCACAATGATAAATGATCTTAAAGCTGAGTGACAGATATCTGGGATTTATATATACACTCCTGATCGAAATCTTAAGACCAGCTAAAAAAATGGAAGAATTTGCATTTTGCACCACTGGATCTAATGGTAAAAGAAGAAATGGGACCAAGAGACAAAAGATTTTGAGCAGCCAATTTCTTGAAACAACAATATAACTGAA
>JAOTRJ010000019.1:17751646-17764243 GCA_028564905.1 Leptodoras praelongus
GTCGTTGGGAAACAGTGGTTATCGGTGATTGGTCGTTGGGAAACAGTGGTTATCGGTGATTGGTCGTTGGGAAACAGTGGTGATCGGTGATTGGTCGTTGGGAAACAGCAGTGATCAGTTGCTGGGGAAACAGTAGTGATTGGTCGTTGGGAAACAGTGGTTATCGGTGATTGATCGTTGGGAAACAGTGGTTATCGGTGATTGGTCGTTGGGAAACAGTGGTTATCGGTGATTGGTCATTGAGAAACAGTGGTGATCGGTGATTGGTCGTTGGGAAACAGCAGTGATCAGTTGCTGGGGAAAAAGTAGTGATTGGTCGTTGGGAAACAGTGGTGATCGGTGATTGGTCGTTGGGAAACAGCAGTGATCGGTTGTTGGGGAAATGGTAGTGTTTGGTGATTGGTCATTGGGAAACAGTAGTGATCAGTCGTTGGGAAACAGTAGTGATTGGTCGTTGGGAAACAGCAGTGATCGGTTGTTGGGGAAACGTTAGTGTTTGGCGATTGGTCGTTTGGAAACAGTGGTGATCGGTCTTTTGGAAACAGTGGTGATCGGTCGTTTGGAAACAGTGGTGATTGGTTGTTACGAAACAGTAGTGATTGGTTTTTGCGAAACAGTAGTGATTGGTCATTGGGAAACAGTGGTGATCTGTGATTGGTCATCACACACAACTTTACTGGAACACAATTTAAGAACATACAGATCTCATAATGGGCACCAGAACAGATACAGTTTATCTTCCGAATCGATTCACTGACATGTTTAATTCAGCTGATGTGTGTCGTGTTAATGGACACAGCACAGTTTAGACATGTGTACAGAGAACATAAATGGGTCAGCAGTTACCCAGAATCCTCTACATTGTTCCACCACTAAGCAAGCCATTCTCTAGTACTTATGCTGAATTTGGTTGCTCTTCTTACCCAGATACAATGTGAGCCAAGCTTAAAAAATCCAGACAATCAGTTGATTATACACGATCCCACATGCAGGGTGTTGTATCTAACATTTGCACATTGTGGGATTTCAGAATGTGCTATATATTCTATGTGCTGGACCTCCTGAACAGTGCACTGTCTGATAAATATGATGTGGTTTCAGGCATACAGAGAGCTCTGATATTGAGATTTGATTTACTCATCTCTGTTTGTAGGTTGTTGAGGTAAAATGAGTTCTCAGCAGTTTCCCCGGGCGCCCTTGCCTCCTGCTGGAGTGGGACAAGGTCCAGCACCTGCTGGCAACATCACCCACATTCCAGGAGGCCAACCAGGTAGATGCTCATCTCCAGCTCTATTTTAAATGGTTTCATTTGCTGCATATGAATTTAGTTTTCACATTGTGTGTGTTTCCTACCATTAGTCCATTAGCCCAAACATTTCCTGAATATCTTGCTTTATGGGGGAATAAAACATGCTTGTTTCTTGGTCTAGGAAGATGATATTACATTATTTGTCCAACTTACCTATGAGTTAAAGGAGTAGAAGTCTAGAAATCATGTTGCTGTAATTGATAAATTGAAACCCTAGCTTAGGGCAGTATAAAATTATAGGCTAATGTAAAACTAAATGCTTTTTTCGCTTGATCTTGCAATCTGCGTAGTTCTGCACATAGCCCTGTTTTTTATGCTGTGTTGCATTGTGGGTTGGAATAACAAATCTGAGTTTACTAAACTGCACTGACAACTTCTTGTAGGTGGAGATGAAGGCACCAGAGAAGCAGACCACCCTCAAGACCCTCTCCCTAGTGGCAGCATGGCTGGAGCAGCGTTGCAGTTCCGTGACGATAAGCAGGAGACAGTGGTAGTTAGGCCCTATCCTCAAGTGCAGACTTTGAGCCAGACTCCAGCTTTGGCACAGCACATCTCGTCTATCCAGCCAAGCTCCACGGTCACTGTTGCTGCACAGCCCGCTCATCTGACCCCGGGCCAGCAGCCTGCCTTCGCTGAGGGAGCAATAAAGGTACGATAGCGGATATTAAATAGCCTGTATTTGGGAAGTTAGTTTCTTTAACCTAACCGTTTTGGTAAGCAAGTACTAAGTAGAGAACAAAGAATGTAGCCAGAAGCTGAACTAAATAAGGCACATCTAAGCACGTCTGTATTATTCAGACATTAATAGTAGTAAAAAATGAAGCAAGTGTATTTGAAAAACAGATTTACTAGATTTTCTTTCTTCTCTTTCTTCCTACAGACTGGCCTAAAGTCTGCTATGCCCAGTCGACTTATTGCCCCAGCTCCAGCTGCTAGTCAAGGGCACCATATTACTGTTACGCTGGAAAGCAGTATGGCTCCAGCCTCCATCCCCGTGGCAACCATCAGCGGTCAGCAGGTAGGCCCAGTACACTTGGGGTTATCCAGGCCAGAGAAATTTCAATTTACTTACTGTCCTGAAAGTGTAGATGGTGGCGAATATCTTATTTTGCTTTCTTGCAGGGACAGAGTAATCTGCACCACCTAATGGCAACCAACCTGCAGATCATCAGGGGCGGCACACCTACACTGCAGATCAGCTCTAATACTGCTCCCCCTCACACATTCACCTCCCACCTGCCCAGAGGTCAGCTTAAATGTAGTTACGTCCCAGATATGCTGTTGTATGTCAGTGGGTACAAAATATCATAACTGGAGGGAGAAAATTCAGATTTTTGCCATTAGTTTGATTTGAGCATTTGGAATTTAGGGTCTAAATTAGTCACTAAATGATCTTATTCATTTGATTAGAACTGGAGCGGTATCCAGTAGTGAGGGTGGAATGTTTGCTAATTTTATGTATTTTATTTTGTATTGATACAACCTGTATGTTTATTACAATAATATTATTTATTGTCGGTAAGTTGGCAGTGACTGAAGGTTACTGACTGCTATTAAGTCAGTTTTTCAGTCACTTGAAGGCATGTTTTATCAACCTGAATAAACTGACATTTTGTAAGCTGAAGATGCTGCAGTGTAAGTGCGATTGTGGTGCAGTTGAAAAATCTTGCTTTTCAGGTGCTGCTGCTGCAGCTGTGATGTCGAGCACTAAAGGTCCTACTGTTCTGAGACCCGCATGCGGAGCGAATGCAGCACCGGGTCAACCTGCAGCCGTACAGCACATCATCCATCAGTCCATTCCGGTACTGAGCTGTATTAGTACACTCATTTTAAATATGAGTCTGCTTTTATTTCTCCCAATTTTTTTTAAGCAATTATGTTTCTGCTCTCTGGTTCCTCATGTTTACTTAGGACTTATGTGTAACGTTTGAATTAGCCTTAATCAGTGTACTGTGGTGCTTTGGTTCATTGAAAAAAAAATAATCATTTGGATTGGTAATACATGATGCTTGTAATATGTAATGCAACATAATCCTTGTAATTTAACAACTGCAAATTTTCCAGTCTCGACCTGTAGCCACCACCTCCACCGCTGTGCTACCCACTGTGGTTGCCCCCATTTCAGCAGCCAGAACCCAGTCTCCTGTAATCAGCCCTCCAGTTACACACACTGCAGAGATAGTGCACGGGTTTGTTACTGTCTAATCCTAAACTATGTGCATTTAAAGTGAAGTGATATTGCCCATAACACTGTAGTGAAATGTTGCTTTTTTCAGGCGTCCAGGGCTTACAATCCACCCTCCTCCAGCCACCATCAGTATCCAGAGGCCTCCAACACCGAGAGACACGGCCACACGCATCACACTGCCTTCCCATCCAGCCATGGGAGCTCAAAAGGCCCAGCCTGCACACACTATGACTCAGGTAAGGTTCTTTTTTTAACACCATCAGTCGACAAAATCACAATCAGCCATGGATAAAAAAAATTTAATCGAAAATTAAACAAAAATAATTATACATTAAAATAGCAGTAAAATTATTTGTTTGAAGATTCCTATTTTGTTATTATAAGGACTCTAATGTGAATGCATTGTTGTCTAGAAGCCTATTTTCAGCACTGTGACTCCAGTTGCTGCAGCAACTGTTGCCCCCATCTTAGCTACCAATACTGTTCCATCAACTACCACAACAGGTACAAATGTTCTTTTAGTCCATTTACCAACAAACAAAGTATATCTTATCACCATATGTGCATAAGTCTGTGAGAAAGTGATCCTGAACCCATCCAATGTTCCAAAGGTTCTGCACCTCACACCCAGATGAGCAGCAGTACCATAGTCACCATGACGATGACTTCCCACTCTTCACATGCCACGGCTGTAACCAGCTCCGCCATTCCCGTTGGTAAGCCTGTTATCTTGTTGTTAGCTTTGTTATTGTTTGTTTCTTTTTGGAACATCTTGTCAGCTGAAGTTTCCAGTTTGTTTGGTTCTTAAACCCGTTACGTTTTGGAAACGATTGTGACCTCTCTTAAGTTTCTTGGAAACAGTGCAGTGAAGTTAACGCTCTGGAATGCAGATAACTTTCTAAACAATCAAGCACTCAATTGCTATGTGTTTAAAAACTTGATGTAGACTAGATCTACTCATGACCTATGTTTTGGTGCAGCTAAAGTGGTTCCTCAGCCGATTGCCCACACTTCTCCTCGAGTCCAACCTGAATATTCCGGGGAAAGAACAAACCTGATCCCCATCTCTGGCCACCGCTCGTCCCCAAACCCTGTCACTATGGAGGCCCGCAGTGACAATAGGTGACCAACTGTTTATATGATCAAGTGCTTATTAATTAATTAGGCATTAACAAATTGCCTACCACACTAACTGTATTTTAAACACATGCTGATTTCTTGCTTTCTCTCTCTCTTTGTATATAGACCCACTGTGCCTGTCCAGTTCCAGTATTTTTTGCCAACAAACCCATCATATGCCTATCCGCTCACGCATACTTATACGCCGATCACTAGCTCTGTTTCCACCATCCGACCCTATCCAGGTAAACACAATAATTCAGGCACAGTTTGTTTGTAAAAAATAAGGCTACACATCTATTGCTGTGACAGGTGGCAGTTATTCATAGAGTAGCCATTTCCACTTTGTTTTTAACTTTATATTTGTACATGTGTCTGCGTGGTCTGTTTTGGAATTCATGCTTTACCCAGCTACAGGTCTACGGACTACAAAAATGCTTCATATTTGTATCTATATCTATATCCAGTCACAGCACAGGCTCCGAGCTCTGCACTTCCTGCTCAGGCTGGTGTGGGTGTGGCCACCACTGTCCATTTAAACCCCATGCAGCTAATGGCTGTCGATCGTATCGGTCTGCAGTCAGCTCAAATCAGTACTCAGAACATCCAGCCTGCTTCCATGACTGCCCAAGGCATTCAACCTGCTCCAATCGGAGTACAGGGCCTGCATGCCACTGCACCAATCAGTACACAGGGGATTCAGCAGGCACCAGTCTCCACACAGCAGCCGCAGCCGGAGGCAAAGCAGTCAGGTAATAGTAACTAAATAAACATTTTCAGAAGCTTGGGTTTTAAACTGTTGAAATAAATTGCTGTTTATTTTGTCTAGCAGGTGTAGTTCTGGCTGAGAACACTGCGTTTGTGACCAACCCAATTGGTAGTACATTCAGCGCTACGCAGCCTGTCACCACTGTAGTTCAGACACACCCCCAGGGAACGAGCACAGGTACATCCACTCTCGTCTCTTCTCCCAGACCAAGCATCCTCCGCAAGAAACCTGTGAATGAGGGGTAAGTGAGCTGTGCTCAAATCCATAGAATATTCTGAGAAGAAATATGATGTTTGTCAGTTTCACGCTGTTTGAAACCAAATGTTTGATTTTCAAGTGTGCCTTTAGACATTTATTTTAGTAGCTGAGTATTATAAATAGCTGAGTATCTGAGTTGGCTCATTGTTACAGTCCCAAAATCTAAATCAGAATTGCACTCTGATTGGCTTAATATTGATCTTAGTAGGTAATAATATGCCATGCATCTCTTGGTCTAGTTCAGCACATGCAACCACAATCATGGGGAAGACTGCTATAGAATCTCTAGAGCCTGCACAAATGCTGTTGTTTTGTGATGGTGTAGTTCATTCTGTCTCCTGTATTATAGTTCAGTAATATGCTAATGCACTAGCAGAGAGTGGATACATGGCAGGATGTATTCCATAGTGAGACAAAATATGTTATCAATGAACTAAAAGTTCCACCAGTAATAAATATTCGGGATGCATTTCTGGGACAGTGTGTCAGTCTTTCTTTTGGTATGTTTTTTCCAGGGCTGTGCGTAAAACTTTGATCCCAGCGCAGCCAAATGAGCCTAGTTCTGCAAGAGTGGATAGTGGTGTGCGACTGGCTGGATCTCCACGACCAGCAGGGTAAGCCCAGCTGGACCCTCCTTCATCTAGATTAATACAAAAGGACAGTGAACTGTTATTGTTACTAAAAGTTATTGTCTGCATTTGCATGTGTTTGATGCTCTTAGAACCCTTGACTGGCCTTAAATACAGTAAAATTAAAAGTTGACATTTAATACAGTTCTTTTCTTTATATGGTTAGAATGAAGCCCAAAACTGACATTCACGTTGCCATGACACCTCCAGTGATGGCCACTGTGGAGGCCCTGCCCACTCATGTTGGAGATCAGCAGCCCCTCACAGCTCCAGCTCAGCACCTATCACAGGCCATTCCTGCTCTTCTGGCCCCACCCATTCCCACACCTCCCTCTCAGCCTGCAGCAGTTCTGTCTGCCCTACCTGCAGCCATGGCAGTAACGCCTCCTGTTCCTGCCTCTATGGCCAACGCTGTTTCCTCCCCAACTCAGCCAGCAGCCAGTAGCACGGCAGCACTTAGCTCCGCCCTTCCGGAGATCAAAGTAAAACAAGAGGCAGAGTCTATGGATACGTCACAACCAGGTCAATAGCCTTACCTGTCTGTCCCTATCTGAGATGATATTTAAATAAGCTTCTAATTCATGTTTTGTGGTAATAAATTATATCTAGAAGATGCTGTTCATGCATTACAGTCCACTGTATCAGAAAATCTAAATAAAGAAGCCAGAAATTGTATAGAAAGCTAGCTTTAAATGTTCCTCCCATTTTAACCAATTTCATATTTGGGCAGTTTTGTTTATAGGTACAGTATGTGTGCTTAAGTTACTGAAAAGCCGTGTGCAAATACAATGTTATTACTGTACGTGACTAATAACTTGTACTAATAACATCATTAATAAAGAATAAAGAATAAAGCCTATTTATTTAATCAGTATGCTAATTGTCTTGCAGCTCTTTCCATGTCCTCATCGACAGCCCCAGCCTCTGTCTTCTCCCAGGCCTCAGGCCTCACAGTGCCCCCTCAACCTGGAGATCTTCTGCCTGGTGCCTCCCCGCGCAAGAAACCACGCAAACAGCAGCATGTTATCTCCAACGAGGAGGGTGAAATGATGGAGACCAACAGCACGGATGAAGAGAGGGCCAGCAGCAGAACTCCAGGGAGCAAAGCAGAGAGACCAGAGTCACCACCCAGGGAATATGTGGGTGAGTAGCTTTCCCTGGAACAAAGCCAAAAAAGTACACATAAAGGCAAATCTTTTTTTTCTTTTAAATGATTAATTTTTTTCACCCTTATTTGGTTTTTGCATCCTCTATTCTTTGCTCTGATACACTTATGTATGCACACTTATCATATGTAGAGTTAGAGATTCTGACCTTTTATTTAATGTATCCCCCAGATGAAGAGGGTGTACGGTATGTGCCTGTGCGCCCCAGACCGCCAATCACGCTCCTGCGTCATTACAGAAACCCCTGGAAAGCTGCATACCACCACTTCCAGAGATACAGCGACATCCGTGTCAAAGGTTAGTGGTGTTGCACTTTTCATAAAATCATGCCTATACTTGAGTGAGTTCAATCCAATGGCAAACTCGAGTTTCACTAAGGAAAAATAAAGATAAAAAATACACTTATGTAATGAAACTGGCCCTCTTCTTTACTTTGCAGTGCATAAAACTTTGTGCAACCTGAGCCATGTCAGTCACAAGACCATTTTCAGACTGAGGTGGCATCAGTAGCGTTTAAGTTTCAACATTGTACAATACCTCCTGATTCATTATTATGAGCACAGTAGTGATGGGATTCAAGAAGATATCAGATAAAATAGGTTTGTAGAATATATTATGCATGTGCAATGAAAAGCCTTGTCAAGTTAATAAAAACATTTTGGTGAAATATATTTGTTTTCATCAAATAGAGAAAAAAAAAGCCCCCAGTTTGTCTATTTTGCTGGAATTCATGTGCAGAAGCAGCAGCAGCAGCATCCAACAGATTTTCCCAGAGTGCCACACAAATAAATACTTTTGTAGCTCTTTAACAATGATGGTCACAAAGCAGCTTTACAGAACATAAAGAAGTATCTAATGATCTAGTGATCATGTGAAATACAGTACCAGTGCTAAGTGTGTGACTCGGCCATGCCACGTGCCTGATGGCTACAGTGTGTACTGTGTTACACTGTATAGTGCTTTCTGTTCCAGTGAGGATTTCAACATTACATTCTTGTCTCAAAATGTCATTCTTCTTCTTAATGACAGGACCTATCTCTACATTTTATTTAAGTCATAATCCTGGTGTACTAATATGAAATTTCTGCATGTTAGGTGTTTACAAAATTCACAAGAATTCACTTTATCTGTCCCTAGTGACTGCTTTATTGTCAGATGCTGCCTTTTCTGTTTTCTGTCCTGCTTGCAAACCTATTTTACTAGTAACTTCAGAAAGCACATGAATCAGCTTCTGTATTTTATATGCCTCATGTGCTGCTTTTGGCCTTTTTACCTTTTACAGAGGAGAAGAAGAATTCCCTCCAAGACATGGCCAATCAGAGGGGGGTTGCGTGCCGTGCCCAGGGCTGGAAGGTGCACTTATGTGCTGCACAGTTGAAGCAGCTGGTGAGTCGTATTAAACATGCCCATAGTTAATGGTTTTGGGCATCTGTAGGCAGAATGACTGTTTTTCCCAGTGCTTTTATTAAACTGGCTTCCTGTAAAAAGATAACCTAGTCAGGATTCAAAGGACTAAATAATTCTGTGTCATTTTGCTGCAACATGTTTATGGATTCTTTGAGATGACAAAATATATTATAGGCAGATGAAACATATTTTGGTCAAAACAGAAACATACAAGTAGTTGTATTTCATCATGAGAAACTGTGTAATATTTGTTAGAATATAAAGTAAGTAGA
Source organism: Leptodoras praelongus (assembly GCA_028564905.1). Classification (NCBI taxonomy): domain Eukaryota; kingdom Metazoa; phylum Chordata; class Actinopteri; order Siluriformes; family Doradidae; genus Leptodoras; species Leptodoras praelongus. The sequence goes on from JAOTRJ010000019.1 coordinate 17,760,764, forward strand.
TATGGAACGTTTTGGAAGTACAGTGCTGACCAGTAAAGGAAAGTACAGAGAAATGGTACCAGATTGGCCAGGCACTTCCCATGCATGCGTTAGTTTGATAGTTATTTGTGTATCCTTTTGTGACTATAGACGAGTCTAGAGCATGACGTGTACAGCCGCCTCACCACACTGCAGGAGGGACTCATCCCAAAGAAGAGAGCAGGAGCTGATGATGACCTGCACCGCATCAATGAGCTCATCCAGGTCTGTACAAGAAGTGAAACGTCATTAAACAGCTATCCATTCATTAACAGGCTGGATAATTGTTCCACATCAGCCCAAAGGAAATGAATCATGTGAAGTGAATCACGTGAAGTGGACTTGACCCAAACAGACCCAAAGCTAGCACAAAAGCAAAAAGGAGGCATTTAAGGAAAGGTTATAACTCCACTATCCGGTGTCACCCAGAAGAAGATTCGGTCTGTTTCCTCCTTAAGGTTTCACTCTAAATTCTAAATCCATGAGCAATGAGCACTGTGATGCACATGAATATTTTTGTGTGTTTGCAGTTCATGGCACCTTGTGCTCATTTTTAATGTCTCGCTGATAATGCTCTGTGCAGCATCTCTATTAAAGATACTATTTGGATGTCATAGTTAGTGCTTTTCTCCAAGCTCATGAACAGCAGCTTTGTATGTGGTAGAGGAGACGCTCTTTGTCCTCCCTGTGTCAGTAACTGTCATGCAACTGCACAGAGACTTGCGGGTGCGAACTGGGTATTTATAGTACATGTGACTCAGTTTATGTTCACTAGTTGAACACTGGTATTCATTATATGTGATTTTATATTTGCGTTTCTGTGTGTGGACTGTCTCTAGGGTAACATGCAGCGCTGCAAGCTAGTGATGGATCAGGTGACTGAGGCAAGAGACACCATGATGAAAGTGCTGGACCATAAAGACAGAGTTCTCAAGTTGCTCAACAAAAACGGCACAGTCAAGAAGAGTTCCAAGTTAAAGCGCAAAGAGCGGACCTAGACAAGATCGGAGCGGTCTCTCTCCTCCATTATCTCTCTTTTCTTATCTCTGTTTATGCACCTGTAAGGTCAAATGGAAATATTTTGGTTCAGTATTTGGACCATGTCATGGTTTTTCAGGTTGCTGTGCACAATCACACATAGGATCTAAATATATGTCTCACCATTTATATTAGTCTGAGCAGACAAAGCAGGTTGTAAACCCTCTGCATCCCTCTTTGTCCATCCCAACCAGTTAGTTTAACTACTGCTGCTTATTGAGGATTTGTGTTTCCTTAGGTCAGGATTAAACGGCCCAGTTACCCCAGCTAACATTTTTGTATTATTTTTTCCCCCAAGAAAGTCTTAGTTTAGCATTTTTAAATGAACATTAAGTTGCCTTACTTTTTTTTTTTTCTCTCCGAGTAGAGATGTAGTAGTGTTGGTCATAGAGAGCTTTAGAAACTCAGACATGCTTGATGGAGATTTTCTCCATGTCATGAAGTGAAAATCATGACTCCTAGACTACGTACCTCTTAATATTACTCTTTACTAAGCCGACTGAAGGAAAGTGTGTACAGGTATAAAGCTGGGTATGCAGCACACAGACACACTTGAGCACAGTGTGTATACAATCCAAGTTTCAGTGCCTTCTGTCAAGAGTATAGCTGTGGAGTTTGTCTGTGTTTGCATTCAACACACTCATGGAAGCGTTTTCAGATCAGTTCTAATAAAGCTAGCCCCGATTTCATATCCCGCAGTATATTTCTGCCTCATTGTCCCCCATTTGCCCCAGCATCTGTTCTATAACATTTTTTTATCATCGAGTAAGTGGATACGCTAAAGAGATCTGAAATGCTGAAGAGCAGTCGAGGACGGCACATAGAGGTCAAGTATGTACTTGAAAGAAACAGTATAATTGTGTAATAAGAATGTGTGGATCATTGTACATTTTCAACCTCAGAAGAAGATAGTTGTATAAATACGATTGACTTGCTGTTTACTGTAAGTCTGTTTTTGTGTTTGAGACTGTGCCCTGTTAATGTGGCTTTTCTTTTACAGATATAAAGTGAACATTGTGGTTATAACTTAGTTTAAGGAATAATTCTGACTCTTTTGTACATTTTGTTTTTCTCTTTTGTTATCTGTATACTATGTGCTATTGCAGTAAAAGAAACTGTATGTACAATTCTAGTTGTGTAATGTTTTTAATTTTGGAGAATCTTGCTTTAATGCTGATGCTCGCTCCTCCAGAATGCCTGCTGACTTTTGCTGATTTTGCAAAGCACAATATTCTCACCATCTAAAAGCTTTGGAAAAAGCTTATAAAATTAGCTTATAAAAGCGAACCCTAAAAATGTGTTATTCAGTATGCTTCTCTTATTTTGTACGTGTTTAAAAAAAAAAAAAGTGCAGGTCATCGGGGGTACCCTGATCCCAGTCTTGGAGAACTGTCCTGAAACAGCTATGGAGATGCAGCATGGCCAGGAGGAGGAGGTACAGGTACGAGTATATCATTTTAACAGCCTTTCAATATAGACATTAGGGAGCCTTGAACAATTTGCATAAGATGCTATTTTATATGGCCATAAGTTTATGGACCAGAGTTACTGTCACAAAGTTAGAAGCATGCAGAATAGGATGTCTTTGTATGCTGTAACATTACAATTTTCCTCCACTGGAAATAAGGGGCCCAAACCTGTCCCAGACCCTATGCACAAAGCAAGCTCCATAAAGACATGCAAAGGTTGGAGTGGAAAAACTTGAGTGGCCTGCACAGAGCCCTGACCTCGACACCACTGAAAACCTTTGGGATGAACTGGATCACCTCAGGCCTTCTCATCTGACATCAGCGCCTGATCTCACTAATGCTCTTGTGACTGAATGGACAAATCCCAACAACCATGTTCCAAAATCAATTGGAGAGCCTTCCCAGAGGAGCGGAGGTCATTAACAGAAAAGGGGGACTAAATCTGAAATGGGTTCAACAAACATACATACAAACCCCATTTCCCAAAAAGTTGGGGCATTTTCTAAAAATGCAATATGATTGTAATTTGTTAATTCGTATGAACCTTGATTTAACAGACAAAGCCATGCTGTTGTAGCTCTTGCAGAACGAGGCCTGGCATTGCCCTGCTGAAATAGACATGGAGTTTGTGGAAAAAGATGGAAACATGTTTCTCCAAAATTCTTTGATTCTTTTCTTAAATTCTTTGCAATCTTGTGCTGAGAAACTTTGTATTTGCCCTGGCTGACAATTCTCTCAACAAGTTCAGCATAAAGTGATGAATCATGACCCATCTTGCTTGCAAAGATTAAGCCGTTGGTGGATGCTCCTTTTATGCTCAATCTTGCTGACCTCACCTGTTACCAGTTAAACCGCTAATTATGGATCCTTCCAGAACAGTCTTACCTGTACAACCTTTTCAGTTGTATTTTTCTTGTGTGTTACATGAGCCACATTCTATTGTTTTTTATATTTG
>JAOTRJ010000019.1:17832056-17854763 GCA_028564905.1 Leptodoras praelongus
ACCCGGGACCTTCTTGCTGTGAGGCGACGGTGCTACCCACCGAGCCACTGTGTTGCTAATACTATAACTATATTTATAACTTAATTAATATTAACTATCTATATAGCTGCTAAAAGTGATATTAAAAAGTAACTTTTTTGTGGATGTTCCACAAAATTACATGTAAATGTGTATGGTTCAAAGAATGATGCATCACTCATTATTAAAATAATTACATTCTTGGTAAAAGGCTGTGGTATGAGAGGAATAAAACTCTTCAGGATATGCTGTTATTGGAAAACGATTACAGCGCCAGGCTGTTGATTTTCATGTAACAGTACTGTGTTAGTAAAGGGGAAATGGGAAGTTGGTGGTACAGAGTTTCTGTTATGGGTTTTCACTACCTCCTGGACATGCAGGTTTAGTTCCTTACTTTTGTTTGTTTTAAAGTGCGACTCTCTAACAACTGCACTATTGTTGCTGCTTGCATATGGCTTTTCCATTGTGTGTACTTTTTATGACCATTCAGTCCTAGTTCCTCAAAATCCAGTCCTGGAGGGCTGCACCTCTGCCACGGTTCTGCTTGATGAGTCGATCCAAGTGTATTTGAGCCTGCACTGTCATAAAGTTTATAAAGAGGCCTGGGACACTAACACATTTGTCCATACTAATATCCTGTGTATGCAGATTAAAATCAGTCAGTAAATTCTTTTCCTTGTTTGGAAGAATTGAGGTAATTAAGTATTGCGGTAATTACACAAAGGAATTTTACCTTAAGCATAGCTCACTGAGCATACTGATAGTAGGTCTGTTCCTCTTTCTCTGAACTCTAAAGCTTCTCTCTATGATTCATTTACAGTCATTTAACAAATGTCTGATCACAGTTAGTGTATTTTAAAGAAAAAAAAGTAGAATTTTAAGGATGCTGGTACAGGCTTGATTTAGCAGTCAGAAAAAAGGGGGGATAATGTTGACCAACTATTGTACTTTTTTCTATAAACTTCTATTTCTTTTCTGTTCTCTGAGGTTTTCCCCATGGTGACTGGTAAGAAAGATAAGTCAATTTAACCATACATTATTGGTTTAAACATATTTTTCTTTTTAAGTATAGGGATTTGTTAGCATTCATTTCAAATTAATTGTAAATATTCTGTAAGGGTGATACATTTCCCATGCTTGTGTGAGAAAATACTGTCCTTTTTTTTTTTTTTAAGTGGAATGTTTAAATCATTGTAGTGTTTTTGTTTCTTTTGCACCATTGTCTTGAAGGGTGCCATTAATGGGTCTTTTACAAAGAATTCCATGCTTTAGTTTAGCAGGGTAAACAAAACAGCGCTACAATGGACTGTTAATGAATAGGAAGGTTCATCAGCAGTGACAATGTTGTGTTGATGTCCTTGCTGTGTGACCAATCATGTCATGTCAAAGATTATAGTTCATTATTTGTAATTAATATATATGCTTTTTTTTATCTTTTTAATGTTCAATATGAAAAAGAAACAGTCAACATATCTATGTTTACGATGAGTGGTGTCAATTCAGCACACTTACATGCACCCTCAGCTTTATTAACAGTAAAATGGAGGTGCAGTCTTAAGGTGACCTCAGATTTGTGTTGTCCTGCATTAAACGCTCCTTTCTGTCCTACTTTCACACTACTAACGTGTTACAATTTGTAATTAAATACACTTCAGGTCTTCGTGACCACTCACTTGACACTTTTTCCAGTGTTTTCATCATTCATTCATCATTCTGTGTTACAGGCTCCTGCCGGTTTTCCGAGACTTCGAACACTCTTATCAACCCTTGTGATATCTCAGGAATCTCAGACTTTTAATCCCATTGGTACTTTTGCTCCTGTTATTACACTATTCCATGTTAAGCAGATGAGGGTGGATTGGATTTTGGAGCTTGGTTCCTTTCCTGAATTTTTTATGCTCTTATTGAACTTGTCCCTATTGCATTTGGCTTGCTTTGTTGCATCGCATTGCAAAACTGATAAAAAAAAAATAAAAAAAAGAACCGAAGACTCCTGTGGTGCTATAGCTTTCAGCTTCTATTAAATGCAAATTGGTTTCCTAACAAATTCAGGATTCTCTGCATTATTTAAGCATTTAAATTTTAATTCTAATAATGCCTGAGTGTAATTACATGTAGAAGAGTGCAAATTCACAAATAACTGCACATTTAGACCAGCGTAATGAGGAGTATTTATGTGAGACTGTAGTACAGAAGAATGTAGCTGTTGACCGTTAGATGTTGAAACATTGAGGCATGAATCCAGGGTTGTACATAGAAATTCAATACTTTTATTTTACATCCATACACATATACATTTAGCTTAATGCATTTTAGAAAAAGCCCAATCCCAAAAGAGTCCTAAAGATGCACCGCTCAAGCACTAATGAACTTAAATGTCTTTTTTCCTCTTTAAAATTTGAACTGGTGAATAGCATGTAAAAAACATGTACATACATGATATGGAGGGAAAAAAAAAAAACAGGACACATGATGTCCTTTAGTTGTACCTTAGCAGAGTAACAGAAAGCAATTCAGTCACCACTGAGAAAGGCACCTTGAATACACAGTGTGTATACATAAAGAGGGCAAAAAAAAAGCACAGTAATACAAACTTTACTGTAGCTTCTAGAACAAAGACAAATGTAAACCTTCACTTAACAGAAATAGTCACATTTCTATACAAACACAGCTGACGTGAAACTGTTGTACCATAGCAGTATCTGTTTTTAATGCATATTTTAATATTTAATTAAAAGATTGGTTCTGCCAGCAGAGAGCAATCTTGGGAATAGAACTATGCATTATGTCACACTTTGCAGTTTCTTACTTTAATGAATGTTGACCAGTAGCAACCCACCTCATGCAACTTTTCTCCTTTTCTCATATACAAATAAACCCCCAATTATAGGCACAGCCAAAATGTGATTTTTGTAAAGGAGGCCATTCTAGTGTGGTGTATCCTGTACACATAAAAATCTCTGGGCACAAGTCTGTACACTGCCATAAAATATACCAACCTTCAATTAAAATTCCAATACTTTCCGAAAAGTAACTTCTTTGATATAAAATACTGTATTCTCAAAAATTTGCTTTTAATTTTTTTTTTTTTTTTTAAACATTCCATCCTCCTTTTTTTTTCTCAACAAAATAAAGCTTTTTTTTAATAACTGAAAGCTTAAAAACACTCAACATTACTGTATATTTATATGCAAATATAAACAATAAAGTGACAAGAGACCTTATGTGGTTCTATGTTCACATATAGAGGAAACCCGTAGAATGGCATTAAATGCCTTGATTTTTTTTTTTCTTCTTGTCTGATTAACACAGTGTGGCACTACAGTTTCAGATGATTGTCCAAATAGGGCTCAGAGAATGCTGTGGTTTGGCCCGTGTGTGTGTGTGTGTGTGTGTGTGTGTGTGTGTGTGTGTGTGTGTCATTCAACAGGCCTTGGTCAAATCTGGTAGATCTGCTGTGGACACACGGTACTGGATTTTGGTGTTGGTGATGGCACCATGCTTCTGTCGCAAGTGCAGCCGAAGCTGGCTCTTATGGCGAAAGTGCAAGTTGCATTTCTCACACTGCAAAAAAACACAACACAAAAGGTTTTGACAAAAGTCAAGTTCAATTAATTGAATTATCCGTAATGCAATTTCACTTCCATAAGGTAGGAGTGCCGTTTTTCCATTCTACTCACATGGTAAGGTTTTTCTCCTGTGTGTATGCGCAGATGACTCTTGAGCGTCTGCAGGTGCCGGAATCGTGTGCCACAGATTTCGCAGGGATATGGCTTCTCTCCCGTGTGGATCAGGACGTGGGCACGCAGGTGAGCCACCTGGACACAATATATAAAACATTAACACGGATAGTTAAAACGTTCTGAAATCTAATCGACATTTGATGCCAGTGTAAAATCCTTGATATATGCATACATTTACACCATTTGGCAGATACCCTTATCTAGAGCAACTTGTATTTGTCTCATTTACACAACTGAGCAAGTGAGGGTTGGGGGCCTTGCTCAGGGGTCCAACAGTGACAACTTGGCTGTGGTGGGATTTCAACTCATAACCTTCTGGTCAGTAGTCCAACATTTTAACCACTGAGCTACACTGCCTCCCCATATTGGCCGCATTACAGAAATTAAAGAGCGTATGCATGTGCTGGGCCAAGCCATTTATTAAGCCACAGAATAGCCCAATCTTTGCCTTATGATGCTTAGCAACCAGAACTTACTGTTAATAGACTACACTGGATGGCAGCACAATTGTTTACTGAGAAATTAAATACTTGATTTATTCACAATAGTGATTTTATCCTAAGTAAGCATGTTCCTAGACATGTAAAATAATAATGTCTATATACTAAATAATATTATTTACATCTGAACAGGAGATGTATTAGAAAGTACCTGAACGAATCGAGCCCCGCAGGTCTCACACTTGTATGGCTTTTCTCCAGAGTGGATGCGTGTGTGGGTCTTGAGGTTAGCTGGTCGATTGAACTGTGCGCCGCAGATGTTGCATCGATACGGCTTCTCTCCTGTAAAGTGAACAGGACCATTAGAGGGATGGATCAATATACTGCGGAATGAGAGTCCATTGAGATTAGTATCTCTCTCTCTCTTTACCTGTGTGTACCGTCTTGTGGCTAGCGAGGTTTCCCTTGTAACGGAAAGCTGCTTGGCAACGGTCACATTTGTATGGCTTGTCGCTGTGCACCTGAAGCATGTGGCGTTTTAAGACTTCCTCCTCTGCAAATTTGGAGTCGCACTCGTTACAAAAGTAGGTACCATTTTCTGTAGATGAAAAGATACACGCAAATAAAGCACACGGATCTAGCATGGAAGTCTTGGAAGCGTTTATTGAAATGTAAACACTCCAAATTAGGTTTTACAAGAAATCTAATATGGAAAGATTATAGCTTCCAGTGTCGTCCTAAGTAAAAGAAAAATTATATAATGTAAATGTTTTGGTTAGACGGTTCCTTTAAACGCTTTTACTAGATCCAAATACAGAAAGGAAAGACTCACCACAGCTGGAGTCAGAATACTCAGAGTGCAGCTCGGCCATCTCTTCGTTAAGGCGTGACCCGGGAGTGTTGGGACAAACATCCGAGTGTTGTGGGGACTGTGAGCCACAGGATGTGCACTTTAAGTGGCTCGGATAAAGAGACGTGCGGCCGTCACCGTTCCTCAGTGAACCCTCCAGACTTCTGCCAAAAGAATAACGTGAGGTTTTATTTTAGTTGCTTTTCACACTTCTGGTACAGTCACACTCGCACTTTTAGACCTTTAACATCAACACAACCTTGCTGAGGAAGTAAACAGTCATTGTGTGTGCAATAAGACAGATGAAGGAAAATTCATTCTGGCTTTTTAGGAGAGGAAAGGCAGATGAAATTGTCTTCAAGTTTACAGTTGCCCAGTGTTATAAATCCAAATTCCTGAGCAATATCACAGACTATTCTAACTTTGCACAGTGATGTCCCTAAACTTAGAGCTTGTTATTAAAGTATTGTAATGTATTGTTCTCAGGGAGCTGCACCACATCATTTTGAATGCATGTCAAGAAATTCATAAGACGCATCACCGTATAAACATATGAAGATAAGTAGGATGTGGTTTAGGAATTAAGATCTTTCATGCTTAGATTTCCCGTGATCAGATTGTATGGGTTTATGCACCATGTCATTGTGTGTAAAAAGGCTAGCATGCTCACCTGTTAATGATGTTATTGAGGCGACTGGCTTGGGGCACAGTGAAGTCATCTCCATGTTCGGTCATCTTTGTGCTGGCAGGCTGCATGTCTGGCTGCTCAGATTCAGAGGAGGGATGAAAAGCCAGCCTCTGTGGCGAGCGCAGCTCAGGCTCTTGAGTGCTGCTCTCTTCCTCCTTGGTGCTCTGATTGAGCACAATGAATTTATATTTTTTCCAGTTGCGAGCCTTCGGATCCTGCGTGCCCTGTGCAGCTGGAAGCTGAGAAGCATGCGAGAGTGCAGCGTTCTTGCTGCTGCTCGATTCTGTGGGTGAATTGGGCTGGCAGTCGGATTTTAAAGGGCTCTGCGGGCTGCCAATGAGAGCTTTGCGCCCACTGGAAGCCATACCCATGGAGTAGGGCTGCTGTCTCAGCTCGTCTTCAGCCAAAGGAGTCTGCTCTTTGCCCATGTCTCTCTGAAGCTCTTGGGCCAGGCTGGTGAATCCTTGCTTTCTCATAACAGACTGAGCTGAGCCTTGCAGGTTCTCCCTATTTATGTCATCGTTTCTCCCCAACACATGAGAGGGGTAGGAGTCAGTGTGGCAAGAGCTTGAGTGGTTGGTGTTGGCGCTGCGTGCGAAGTCGTCGCCTGGTGGGCAGCGTTTGTGTTGGACGACGCCTCCTTTGGCAAAGTCGGGAAAAGTGTTTTTGGCGTCTGTCACCTTACAGATAGGGAAAGGGAAAGCCTGCATGGGAAACTGGCTATAAACATGATAGGAGCTGCTGGGAGTGTTCACTCCGTTAAATATGGCACCATATGGCCGTCCGTCACGGAAAGAGCCAGATCGTCCTGCCAGGGTCTCTACAACCTCATGCGGCCTGTAGCCGTGAACATCTTGAGGTATAAGCAGAGGGCTAACCAGGAAATCCTCTCTGGGCAGTTTGACAGAGGAGTCACTGTAAAGAAATTGTTATATTATAAATGTATTACTCATTTCAAGTATAGTTTATTCAAACCAAGGCCAGACACTTATAAAATAAGGGCACTACTGTTAACACTACTACTAAGGGCAAGTTTTCTTGCCACTATATACATAAAAGTGCTAAACCTACATTCAGGTATCTACAAAAATCATTCGAGTGACAAACCTGGACTTTATGAATCTGTGGCAGGTGTCGACAACATGGTCCATCTGCAGGTAGATAGCCGTGTTCATGACTGACATAATGAGGCTCTCTTTCAGCGTGAGACGCGAAGTGTACATGAACTCCAGGAGGACTGCAAAGCCTTCTGGGTCAACCTTCGGGTCCAGACTGATGGCGGTCATGTTGCATTTCAGAGAGTCGGTGAATATTGAGTAAAAGAGCCCACTGTGAATATAAGGCAGATGAGCCTGGTTTTAGTTCATTGTTCCCTTTAGGATCTTAATTTATAAAAAAAAAATTGCAGACTACAATTTGAGTGCATTAACATTAGAATGTTGTAAATAAAAAGTCCAAGAAGTGAATAGCTTTAATGTACCTGCATGCCATGAGGACAGTCTTGTGAGCACGAAACTGCTGTCTGTTGACCAGAATGGTGACATCTGTGAGGATGTCTCTGCTGCGCAGCCGGTTCAGGTTGAGCAGGACGTCGCTGGCATGTCGTGTAAACTGGATGCAGCTGTCTGCTGCACAAGACATTTTGTCAAGATCTGTAACGAAACATCAAGCAGTGAGCTATGGTCCCCTATTCACATATGCACACTACCTACTGGAAAGCGAAAGAACATTGTGGGAAGTGGGCTGGGCAATTCCTCATTATGCCAACAATATGTGTAAAATTAACAAAGAAGGTAATGCATCAGGCTTGAATAGACACTCAGTACTCCTGATCATCTCCATGAACGTTTTATATGCTTGGGTATGAATGAATATCTAAATATTTCCTTCATAATTTATACATACAAATACATCATTTGTAATCCCAATTTGTAAAGATTTTTGTTTCCATTGTTGGAATGTTGTCAAAAGGGAAAAATGTTTTTTGTTTAAAAAAAAAAATAAAAAAATTACACATCACCACAAACATTCCACTTTTAATTCTCTGTCTTACGTGTTTCTAAAGAAATGTTCCAATTTCAAAAGGAACCATCGACTTTAACGTTGTGTAAAAACAGAAATAGCTGAGAAAAAAAATGATTTATTGCCATTTGAGATTTGTTGTCAAACTGTAGTTCTTGATGACGTCACTAGGCGGCGCCACAGACCGAACAAACAGGAACAGGTTCCCTTCTATACATGAATACCTTCGGGTACCTTATAAAAGTAATACCTTTACTTTTACACTATTTATAAGCCAATGTTTTGCACAAACACTGCATTTTATGATTTAGGAACTGAATTTAAAGCAGGAATATGGTAGGGACTCCAACACCACAATAAACCAAACGGTGAGAGTTGGCTTTTCAGCAGTCTTGTAGTCCGTCAGGTTGGTCCTGTGCAGGTTTACTGACATGAAAGTTGACATTTTAAATAAACAAACAATCGCATTAGAGGCTCTCTCTTCATTAGAAGCTTGGGTCAGAAATATAATCAGAGACAGCCTTTAATTGTGCTGTAAACCTTTGTTGCTTGGTTAAGACTCTGAGATAAATTCCGCTTCAGTGTCCTAGCAACACTCAAACTGTGTGTGTGTGTGTGTGTGTGTGTGTGTGCTGAGAGAGAAAGATGGAGAGGTGCATGCACTGAACTGATCAATCAATGAGATTTTCTGTTTGCTTTACACTTGCCATTTTCTTCAGAAGCACCTGTTGCACTAGCAGCAGTAATTCAGAAGCCCTTTCCATCCCCAGGCACAGACAGTCTACCTGCTCGACCTGCGCTCCGCCAGCTGCTCAGAATAACCCGGATTTGTTTAGGCACATCCTGACATTACTAACTATACTTTATCTGCTCTTTACAGGTTGCACAGACACCATTGTTACAAGTGCATTATAGACCGTCAAAACAGATCGCGAGCACGCGTCACCATGGTTACCACATTTCTATTTTGACGGAGCGTTCAGCCGAGCAGCGTGCGGTCTCTGGGCCGCGGGGTGAAGTCATGCCGCGTCCAGCCCAAACCCGCCGTGCTTTGGGTCAGCCCACTGCACACACGGTCTGTCCCAAAGCAGCACGCTCGCTTTCTGCCCTTTCTAATCCCCTTCTGTTGTTCTGCGACCACAAGATGTCACTACGAGTTTTAACATCCATCTGACCGCTCAGGACCACAACCCCTGCCAATTAACTCCCGGCTTCCCAGCCCTGATCCGCTGCCTCGTGTCCTGCACATGTTAGTGTTTTGCTCCAACACGCCCACTTTAACTGTTAATTAGCTGTTTAGTTACATAACGCGTGCTCAGAGCAGAGTAAACATTTAAATATACAGGGCAGGCGGGGGGTCCGATCTGGGCTGGGGAACTACTGAGATTCAGACAAACAAGCAGTTAAAAAAACAACACACTCTAGGAACTTTAATGGGAATACCGCCAGTGACAACACTGAACTAACACACACACATATTATATATATATATATATATATATAAAAATCAGATGATTGCATATATTTTTCCCCTCATAACCGGTGCGCGCGCATTTATTATCCGTATATGCACCGTTTTCTACAGTAGCGTTAAACTTTTGCATGTTAAAAACTAGTGCCCAAGTGTTTGCCGAACACAATCCGCAAGGTTTGCTAGTTCTGCTCCAGAAATAGCAAGCATGTGCGGCGCCTTCACCAACACTGATTTATGACCCTCATGCTAAATGCCAAAGTCTAGTGCACGACCTGTTTGCAAACGATTCCGTCCCCACGCTAATAACCACGCAGCCTAAATGCACAAAGATCTGCTCGTGCATTTGTCAGGAAAGCAACCTCCAGCTCCTCACAGTCGATCTAATGAATATACCCGTCTCTAAAAAAAACGTGTAAGCAGCGAACAGCGAGCAGCGAGCAGCGCGCGTCTCAAACGGCTTTTTATTGCGCATAAAAGGCGCTACTTAAAAGGCGTCCGAGTCCGGTGTCTAATAGCGCAGCACGCCTCAGTAGGGAGCGCCGAGGCGTTTGGATGGCGACCAAGTGAACTTAAAAACAGTTGTGGAACACCGCGAGCTGATCAGTGTCAAGGTAACAAGGTAACCGCTCCCGTCTTTTGCACAAACGGGTCGATCTTTAGAGAGTGTGTGCACTGAAGTGTGCAGTTCAGCAACAGATTGCACTAGAGGCTTATATAAAGGCATGTTTACGGCACGTGAGCTAAAGTGGAATTAAAAAAAGCTTAACTGGTAGCTGTGTGAACACCGGTTTAATAAGGAAGGTGAAGCGGACGCTACGGACAACACCGACAGCCGTTATTTAACACAAAACAGATGTAGAGAAAAGTGGAAGCTCCGCCACATGCGCGCTGGCGGCCAGCCGCCGACAGCAGCAGGAAAAAATAAAAGCCGTCAAACTGCCTGAAAAGACAAGCGCGAGACTCGCACAGTCCCAGTCCCACCAGTTCAAAAACACCACCCAACACGCTACCCATCAACACGCTACCCCTCAACACGCTACCCCTGGAGACATTTCAGCCACTTTTAAGCTCAGACGGTAACTTTAGTCAGCCGATTCCTCCTCCAAACACGCAGCGCGTCAACATATTCTCCATGTTCAAAGACGTGCGTGCGTGCGTGCGTGCGCTCGCTTCCTCGGTCGCGCCGCAGCCCCTGACACAGAACGAGCTGCTCGGATCGGTCAACGGCAAACACCACCAACGTGTCCTAACAAAACATGAACACTGACCCGCACTTCAACTACTTTAAAAACAGCCTTGGCAATCAAACACAAGCTCCTGTACAAATAAACTAGCCTAACAGAACATCTTTGACAAACACCTGCACGGATCAACACAGTGGCACAGAACAAGTGACATATTATTCAGAGGAGAAAAAAAAAAGAATTTAAAAAAATCATCACCTGGTAGTGCTTTCCTAGAAACTTCTTGCATCACCACTTCTAAGAACCCCTGTTCTAAGAATCAGCAGAGCCCAATTCTCGGAATTTGAGCTTGTGGACGTACCATTTTTACAGGGCGGGGGTGTGCGCGGTTTTAACAGCCATCCATATTTCATAAACCTTTACCCGGTGTTTGAACTCATACCAGTATGGGAGGTGATTGAAGTGTCTTGATGTATAATCAATATTGTAAATGTTATCAAAAAAAGGAAATATCCTTCTCATTTAGTACGACAAAGTCGTCCGGCGTGTGTGTCGCTACCTCCGATTTGGACTCTTCCAAACACAGACGGTCATGTGACCCGAAGTAAAAAAGAAAACCTGGCAACGTAGGCTGTACAGGCTACGTCCAAAGCGGCGTATTATCGTACTAAGTAGTATGTCAAACGCTATGGCGACACGGTGTTTAGTGTGGTAGCGTAGCCCGCGTGTTTAAGCCCAGCCTCAAAATTCTCAGAACTAATTTGCTATTCTGAGTCCATTCGCTACCGTGTTAAAGCCTCACCAGCCATACAGTAAACCGAGTGCACACGGAGCTCCTATTCACACGGACCGGGCTCTTCTAGCCTGTCGCTCCGCTCATAGTTTTTTAATGTAGTTTTATTTATTTTTTCACTTTTCGTTCATCCTCGGTGCGGATTTACTGCTTCTAAAAATAGGGCTTTATTTGTGTGTGTGTGTGTTTTTTTTGCAGGATTATAGGTTTTAAGGCAGTTTATATTTGAAAAGCTGATGTATTTTTTTTTTCCCCGCGTCTTGGATATTGTAATGTACATCCCCTGTGGTGTCTCTGCCTGCTTTTGTCCTTGTCGAGCTTTATGTGTCAGAATCGTGCATGGCAATGCTGTAAGTAACAGGTTAATCTGCTGCTCCGTCTTAAATGTGTGTGTTTTAACGTTTACCGACTAGTTCCAGGAACCTGGCATGGCACTATGTAAATGTCTGCTTTCATTTCAGTCCGGCTGGGTTTCATTATAATAACAGAGTTTCCAACTGAATACAAATGAACTGTTAGTGTTTTCACTGAATTCATTCCATTTCAGTGATTTGGGTTGTGTAATATCATGGTGTATGCGACATCACTGGTGTATGCACACCTTAAACCTATTTTTATTCACCTATCTATATATATTTATTTATGCACTGATTTAACTTGGTGAGGAATATTTTCTTACAGGGTCTGTTATGATATTATGGCATTATTTTATCATATATATATATATTTTTTTATATATTTATATGTGCAAAATACTTTAATAATGTCTGCTAACATTTAATATGTACACATGCATTAACTTAGAAACTGAATATAACTGAAAAAAAGTACTGAGTAACAGCAGACTGAAGTGGCTTGAGACACACGTGTGGTTGAGAGAACTGCTCCAGGCAGAGGCATAAATCTGCAGGCATTTTGTTGATTTTACTCTAAAAGCCCAGTAATACTTCTTCTCACACCTTCACTGAGCATGCAATAGTGACAGGTTAGCTTGAGAAGCCTGTGAGTGGTGTGTGTGTGAGTGGTGTGTGTGTGTGTGTGCAACAGCAGCTCATATCTCATGCAGGATAACTTTTAGAAAAATTGCCTTTTTTTTTGCAGACTAAAATATATTCAAAATGAAGATGAACTAATTCCACTTATTTGATAGAGGAAATGATTTGTAAAGAGGCCCCATGGGCAAACTGCGTAGACAAAAAATAAGAACAGGTGTTGGAGAAAGTCACCTAACTGTGCGTCCACTACACCAAAGGGCAATCACATTTTATCAGTAACACTGTTAAAGTAGTTATGTTACTAACCGATTCAGTTATTTCACACAGAATTATTATTATTATTATTAAATGTACACAATTACCCTGTAAGCTGTGGTATAACGGACGATACGATTGTCCTAATCTTTCCAGGAGATTCATTCATTTGAGTTTCATGATTATTTTTCGGCCAAAAAATAATTTATTGTCATTGTATAGTCATTGGACATGCATTACGCTCACTGAATTGGAATAATGTGATGGTTAGAAAAATGTTGAGGAACAAAATGTTCTAGATAATCCTGGTCTGGCCTTTGACCTACAAAAGAGCAAGTTTAGTTGGTGACTGAGTTGGGTGAGATTCTGCAACACAGCAGCAAGTTCACCTGTTCTTATTTTTTTTAATCTTTTTTTCCTTTATCAGAAATGGCTTATCAATGCACCCGATTTTTAAATCTATTGCATAATGAATGTAATAGAAGTAAGTTGAATCAGTTGGATTAGATTATGTAGGCTTTTTCCAATGAAAGAGTCTGATATTGTGGGAAAACAACATGCCGTATGCTTGCGTGCCTCGACAGCCCAGCGAGTATGTGCCGATTTGGCAGCCTTGCATTTTTTTCAACCTGAGACCTGTTGCTGACATGGCAGAGCAGCGCCTTCTGATATGAACAGTCTGTCATTTTTGCCTGTAGGCTTGCACATATTTGTGTATGCATGCACCATGTACTGGTATGGGTAACTTTCCTGTAATGTTCAGACTGTGGGTAATTTACAAAAGAAGCTTTTTTACTTTTGCAGCACTGAAAATGCTTTGACCCCTGACAGCTTAATTCCCTGACTGTCACAAGCCGCAGAGCATTTTTCTATATTCTGTTTTGTGTTCGTTTGCATATAATATAACATGAATTCGTTATTATCTTTGTGAAAAAAATTATCCGTGCAAGTGCAATAAAAATGATTTCTGTCCGTAACTCAGATTTCAGTTCTTTAATTTCCATGCTGTCACACATGAAGGATATTTCTTGTGAGACATTTGGATTGCATTGTGTTTTATTGCCTGTCTCAGAGGATGTAAAGTCTAGTAGATGATTCTTTAATCAAAAAAAAAAATATGGTTAATTTTATTTTCTTTGCACACTTTGATATAACCTTTTTTTAGCTGTGTATATCTGTATATAATATTCATAAAACAGGATGGTAGTGGGTTATCTTCCACTAAAGCAGCTTGAGGAACATGTGTGTGTCCTTGATGGCTTGATGGTGAGTAATGTGTCAGAGTTGAGTGTAACCTCAGACGTACACAATTTACCTTTACGTTACGCCTTCTTCATAAAATGTCTAAAATAGCCATGTGACATTTATTAGTTGTATGACATATCGAGATGTCCAACAGGTACAGCGCTTTGAATGAATAAGTTTGCACATTCTGAATGCAGCATCACTTGTGACCTTTTTGGAGAAGCATTTCCACAAATCTGTTCATAAGGCACAGCTTTACTAACATATCAATATAATACAAATTTTATTTCACGATGAAATAAATAAGATAAAAACATACGACTGTTTTTGAACAATACCATGGACTCCAGACAGGCTCCAAACTACACAGAGGCTATTTTATAAAAAAAAACAATTATGTCAACGGCACTATATCACAGCACGACTGCACTCAACTTCAATACCACTGATGTTCATAACGTATACAATATGATCAGCAAAAGAGACATAATGAAGTACAATGCAAAGGCGTACAATAGTGTTTCACATCAGAGCCACCAGGGACTCCAGCTAATGACAGAAGTCTGATTGCTGCTTAGTCGTGAGCTCAGTAGATAAAAATGTGATGAAAGGGGCTGGGAATATATCACTACCTGATTTTGGATACATTTATTTTCAAATAAAAATCTTTATTAATTAGAATGAGTTGCTCTGACATGCAGTAGTATTCTAAAAACACATGTTCGTGCATTTCCTACATTCCCACAGGCCTTAAAGTGTTTCTTGATGTTTTATTTCACTTTAAATTACATCTCAGTGTTAAGCAGAGCCCAGTGCTATACTGAACAATAAAAATCTATATACAGCAAAATACATTACACACCCAACTTATCACACCTATCACAGTCCAGCCTGTAGGCAGTTCCTAATGTGAACATAAAAATCACGTAATGCCAGAGCAAAAGCCGATCAATTACAAAAGTACCACAGCACAAAAATCCTTACATCTACTAAAGTAAATATGGTATGTAGTATCATGAAGGTGGCTGCAAGTGAGCTCCATGAGCAGCTGATGATGAGGATGATGATGATGATGATGATGATGACAGTTGTGGTCTATCTGTATTATTCCCTTGTCCTTTGTTAATGTTGTTTGTTGGATCGGCTCCCATCACCTCTGGTATTTTTAAATTAGGGCTATATTTACTTTGGGATACTTTATGTTTAAGACTCATTGCATATACAACATACCAAGCCAGCAAAAAAAAGGTAACTGCAAGGTAATAAGCAATGATATCTGACTAGAACTACAATAGGGAATCATGAGGATGTAAAAACAGTTTCTGTAAAACCATTGCTTATTATGTTTTTTGGGGCGAGTGCCACATATCACAGCTACATGTCTGGGTCAGGAAGTAAAAGTGTAGTTTATTACTTTTTTATTACGGTTTTCTGATATCATAAACTATTATAAAAGCAATTATTGAGATATGAAATATATAATATCACTTCATACCCTAGATTAAACCAGAGGGACAACCTGTTGCATGTACACTTAATGTATTTTTCAGTCATGCTGTTCAGTCAAGGACAGTCAGGCTAAATGTTAAAAACAGGATGATAGAAAGTGAAGGAATTGGCATAGATGGTTCAGTTTGGGGCTTAAGTTTTACTCATTTTGGAAAAAAATGGGGGAGGCAAAGGAAAAGCAAGCACTGGTATGAGAGGCCTCCATAGTAGATAGGTTCAACTGGTCTAGTCTTTTTTATCCGCGATCACTTATTCTTTGAGCATCTATTTACTAAGAGGTTCATATATTGAACTTGGGTTAAATGATTTGTGGACAGATGTTGTATGAACAGCCCACTAATGGACTGCACGTTTGCCTAGTTTTGTCTAGGAACAGGGAAATCATTTCATAAATAATTTGTGGTTTTCCGTATGCAGTTGCTTTGCTGTGATCAGGGCGTTCTTTCAGTCTCTGAGTGTGCTACACTGAGCTTTGTGTACGTGAAGCGCTGTCTTTCAGTTCAGTGTGTTGCAACATGTTCTAAATATCCCCAGGGTAAACACGGTGATCTGTGTGCTCATGTGTGTGTGGCACCATCTGCTAGACAATGGTATGTGAAAGAAACTGGTGCTTTTTATACATAAATACTCTTCTTCTTACTTACCCTTTTATATCTACTCAGTCAATTCCTTTTTTCCAGGTTAAATAAGCTATTTTCACTTACACTGTTCATGCATAATCACCCTGCTAGATTGACTGGACAAAAGTTGCACATGCATAAAGTCTAACCTGACTTTTACAGATAACGTCTTCATTTTTTCATCACTGAAACCGCACAAGCTGTTCTTGTCATGAAGATATAGTAAATAAGTCAGTGATGCTGACTTTATCAAGCTAATACAACTTCCTATGTTTTATTTATTAAACATGCGACTGTATTAAGACCATTTTATTTTTAAATCTAGTCTTTGCCATTTTTATTTGTGTGTATTTTATGTTAAAATAAATGAATATAGTGATTTATTAAATGCGCTTAATTCAAATGACCATTGTTCTGCAGTTTGATATTTAGATATTATTCATTAATAATGATTTAGACATTATTTTTATTTATGTAGATGTGTATTATTTTACCACACTATAAATTATTGCATTATTACATTACTAAGAATGACTCTGCATGCACTTTGGCTCGGTTAGTGCCTCTAAATGACATAAACTGTTGTTGCCTGTGTATTAGTCATGCTGGCTTTGCTGCGCTGTCACATTAAGAGAAGAATGTATGAAAGTTTTGTACAGCATTTGAACTTTTATAACCCCAGACGATAAGAAGTTGAAGATCAAACCAGCCATGTGGGAAATTCAGCCTTCACAAAAACTGCTAAACTTCATGTTACTTTCTTTTTCCTCTCCTTACTCATGTCTTCTTTTTTTTTTTGGCCTAAAATTTGATATACTGAAACTGAGCAAAGCGATGTTGCCGGGTCGAAGGTATTTTTTTTTCAATCCCTCAATGAAACCTGCAATTATTAGAAATGAAATTTTTACCATGAGATCAGAAAAGAAAGCTGCATGCATAAGTTTGGAGTCAGAGGCAGTTACTTTATAATATTGCACTTGCATTCCCTTTCCTTTATCGAATTGCCTCACAGACACTCCTGCATGTTGGTTCATTCATTATCTTCTTCATTACTTCATTACCTCAACGTCAAACCTCTGACCTTAAGCTGATAGGTTAAATTCTTTTCGGTCCAGATAACTCTTCTCCATGGAGATGATTCAGGCTACTTGATTACAAATCATTTCTGCACATGCACATTTCCTTTGTTCAGTGCTTGACCAATAACATCTCATGACCAGTAAGTCTCAACATTCCTTATGTGTGTTTTATGTACTACAACGTTGCTTGAACTTCATTTACATTTGGTATATCTGACTACACATGTTGCCAGCACTGGGGTAAGAAAGACAGGAAGACGTGTTCCAAAAATAGTCTGCTTCTGCACTACCTTGGCTAGCTGCACCTCAAATTGTGTGGGTTGATATACGGCGGTGTTAAAGAAGATGTGCACAATACCACTCTCGAGTCCTTTCTTTCCTCTCTTGCAGAAGTTTGACATGCTGAATATCGGCGATGACACGACACCATGTGCACAGTAATTTCACCAGAAAACCGCACAAAATGCTGCGAGCATTGTGGAGTTAAAGAACTTACTCAGGCTTCCGCTTAACATCAACTGACCTACTTTGTAAAAAAAAAAAAAACTTGCCTCGCCTGAAGGTGGAAACTGATTCAACTTTATAAATTGATTGATAAGTGTTTTAATGTATTCGATATATTTTTAACATATTGATATAACTGGTGACATCTCACTATTAAATTGGAAAAGTTCATCTCGATATCTATGCATTGTTATAAATATTACTTATGTGGCTGTCAGTTCTGAATACTGAATCATATCACATCTTGTAGTATCAATACAAGTTTAAGCATTAAAAGCATGGGTGTTTCTGTGTATGTGCACACTTCAGGTCATTTAAACTAATATTGTAAAACGATCTGTAAAAGCACTGCATTGACAAAATTTTATACATTTATAAATCTGAAAAAAATTATAAAATATTACTTTGAATAAGTATAATAATAATATTAATACGTTACACATATTACACAGTAGGACTTCTCTTTTGGTACATTGTATGGACTTTGTGAGACACAAACACACACATATAGTGTATATACTGTATATATAATGTAATATATGTATATGTAAAATATGTATAATGTAATATATATATATATATATGTGTGTGTGTGTGTGTGTGTGTGTGTGTGTGTGTGTGTGCATATACAGTATATGTATAAAAACTGAACTGTACCAGAAAAGTAATATCTGACCTGACATAAGTTCTATCTGACAGTGTGTATATAAAGAGATAAACATCTATGGAAGCTTCTAGAGCTGTTTCCGCTGCGATAATGGCAAGTTATCGTGATTTTGCGATTTTCAACGGAGTTTAATAGTTGGAGCTCTTGAGATGGAGTATAACATTTCGGAGGTAGAAGCAAACTTTGGACTTTCACGTATGAGCATTTCAAGGGTGTACTGTGACTGCAAGAACTCTGGCAAAAAAATAACTTATGACAGCAGCATGGCTGTAGAAAGAGTCAAAAATAATTTCACGTGATATGAGTGCAGCACTGCCTCAAGTAACATCAGAATTCGATGCTGGGGCCTCAACAAACATCAGCATGAAGACTGTGCAATGTTTCTTCCAAGATCCCGTGAGGGACCTACCAAGTATTAACTGGTATACCAGTTTTTCTGGTACTTCAGTGTACATATTTGTGTGTGTGCGTGCATGCAGGGTAGTGGCACAGTGGCTCACACTGCCACTTCACAGAAAGAAAGTCCTGGGTTAGATTCCCAGGTAGGGCTACTGGGGTCCTTGGTTTCCTCCCACAGTCCAAAAACAAGTATGTTAGGTGAATTGGATATAATAAATTATTAAGTGTGAAACCTAATCTAGAAACCTAACCTCGTATGAAATCTCCTAACCTCTCCTGTCATGAATGTAATTACTGTATGCAAAACATTTCATTAAACTCCTAATAAATGCATATGCAAATGAAAAATCTATCTAAATTAATATGTAAAAAATATTTAAAAAATAATATAAAGGCAAAATGACACTGTAAGATTTACTAAAAGAAAAAAGGTAAATGAATGAGATTAAGGATACATGAGATGTATTTTACAGGTTTTATGGGAAGTGATATTAATGCAGCATGAGTAAATAAAGTTGTTCATATCTTCTGGATTCACTTTAACCTTGCTTGTCATGTCTCTTGTAAAGCAGGAAATGTTTCCTCACTGGTATCTTGCTGTTTGGATCCATCAACCCACTAAACCCACCCCAGATAACCCAAATCAGCAGGCAGAAGCATCTCTGAAATAATTAAGGCTCTGATTCAGTGCTGCCAAATAAAGAGCTTGTTGAGCTCAAAAACAATGAACAGCATCAACTTTATTTCAGCACCCTCATGGGTTGTTTAGGGTACACCAATGAGGCAGTGCATAATACCCGGCTGAGAAAGTGTATAATTTCTGGCGCCCCCCTACAGTGCCCAGCAACATCCAAATAAGATAATTACTGCAAAACCTTGGCAAACATCTTCACAGAAATAAGTGACCCACTTAGATAAAATTGGGAGGGTACAGCAATAAAAGAGCCTCGATCAATGATCAGTGAAATTTTGTCTCATTAGACACGGTCTGATTAGTTCCTCTGGGTCAGATTTGCCTCATGGCAAAAACCTTCTCCATCATGAAGGCAAAAGGTTGGTTCCTTTTTTATTTAGACTCCTTCTTGTGTAATATACAGTATTACATTCCTGTTTGCATAAAATACTACTCCTAAAAAAAAGGCAGATGTGCTTTACACACAGCGCTGTTGTTTAAGTTGTTAATATGTATCCAACGTGTGTCTCATAAAACGCAATTCTGTTTGTGCTAAATTTGCTGCTGTTTTGCACGGTTGACAAAAGCTTTAGCACCGGGAGCTTCTCCACGCTTTTTTTTGTACATGAATGGCAAAAAATTTCCCCACGTCTCAGAGCAAAAATTTTTCGCCAGCTTCAGCTCTCGTCAGCGAAGACTTGAGCTGGCCTGGTTGTCAGAGGAATGATGCAACTGTGCTGTAACATCTGCTGCTAGCGTGTACACTGAGACCCTCTCAGTTCCTCTTCAAAAAAAAACAACACTTTTTGTGTTATGAAGTTTGCAGGAGGTTTTTCCTCCCTCTATGTCCGTAGAGGACTAAGCTCTTAACTCTGTATTTTCATGTCAGCAATTTACTGCATATTTGCAATGAGAACTGTTGTCCCTTTATTGCTGAGCTCCTCGTATGGGTAGTTGCTTTTTGTTGTTTAACGTTTGGGATAGCATTTGTAAAGCAGGCTGGTACTGCCGAAACGTCTCTGAAGCTTATTAACCCGATCAAACTAGGCTTGGAGGAGAACATCTGAGCCTGAACTACCAAATGTACAAGGATGCCTAGTTCAAGGATTGGTTCATTATAAGCATAAGATCAGAGAGGTTAAAATATGGTTGGGTGACATGTAAGCAGGAATGAGAACGTGCTACATTAAAATGATTGTATAGCTTCAGATTGGAGCTTATTAACATGTTAGAACAGCATTGTTGAATTTTTTTTTAAGTAACAGCAGCCATGACAGTAGTGCCGGCTGTAATCATAGGTATATATTGATGCACCTGGTCTAATTTGATATCATTTCTAACAGCTCATTCACAATCGCAGGGACATGTATGGCAAACGTTCCTCATTATTTACGACTAATAATACACAGATTCATCTTTGATATAGTGAAGCTTTCTGAAAAGAGATGTCTATTTAAGATTTATGGAAAGAGTAGCAGAGGACTTGTGCTTTTTGGCTTTTCAGCACCATGACAAATTTCTTTTTTTATTAGTTTTGTATTGGTACCTTTGAGACAGGGAATAACTGTTTACAGCTATAAACTGTTAAAACTACAACATGGCATTGTTGAATTAAACTAAAATTATAACTGCTAGCAAATTAGTTTTAGGTTTACTTGTGGAATAAAACACTTCTACGTTCGTATTGGTAACGATCCACTTGAGAGTAGTGTCATATCACATCACATCACGTCACATCATATCACATCACCCCTTTGTGGATTACTTTCCTATAGCAGCACACCATGTTGTATTTTATTCCTCACTTATTAATATATGCTTGATGTATCATTTCCAGAAGGTATAAAATGAGCACAATTAATTACTCGACAAGTCAGCAGACTTTTGTTGCTTCACATCTGACCTTTTTGCAACGCTTATGTTGAAATTATGAAGTCAGCCCCTTCTAGATGAAATTGTGTTCAGATTTTCACAAAACATGTGCTGACATGAAGCGCTCTCTGCGCCCTGATCGATAAAATCTATTTCCCCGATAGTGAAAGTGCACTTTGTGCACTCATAGAAGGGCAGATTGCTTTCAGTGATGAAAGGAAGCTGTGAGTGTCAGTATTGTTATCAGTCAGGTTTGAGCCTGTTTTTGTCACAGTGGCATGACTTGATACATGTGTAGTGAAGGTGGGGGGCTATTTCTGTGGTTCCTGCTTCTCTATTCATCACATTATGTATTTTTTTCTCATCTGAGCAGTTTAATACACAGCGTCTATTTGATTGTTATTCCCTCCCATGGAGATTTAGTAACTCTGTGTCTTGGTATCAAATAAATGTCACCATATCACTTTTACATTCTGTCAAAAAATATTTGCAAAACACAGTGACCAGACTCTGTATTGTAGACATGCAAATGCACATAGTGTGTATAACATGTGTCTAGAGAGCATCAACTCTGGAAAGAGCTGTAGGAGTGTCAGTATGAGTCATGGTCACACTACTGAAGAGATACAATCTCATGCATGCACTCCTCACCTCTGCACAGTATTCTTAACTGCTTAGGGTCAAGGTTCATATTGACATTGATGTTATTCTGTTGGGTTTTTTTTCATATCATATAATCTCTAGGGAGTTTTTTTTTATCTAATGCCCAATATGTATAAGAGTTTTATCTGTAGGTCACCACTATGTTACTATCTGTATCCAATATGTAGTAATATTGCTGTGATATCTTTTTTGGCCAGTGCTGATGTTTATAATCAGATGTCAGTGTACTTTTAGTGAGAACATGTTTATCAATTTTGCCTCAGTGAGCGATATTTTAATTAGTTCCTTATACCCTTGTCAGACAGCAGACTGTGGTAGGGCTGTTAGCAGTTGGAGAGTCAGCAAGACCACACTGCAATTCTTCAAATCAGACAAAGCCTTGACGAGGCGGTAAAGCTGGTGTGTTCCAGCCACCTACAGTGTTGCAGTCATGACACTCTCTTTCTGTGGTGAGATCGCGAGGCTCTCTGTGGTTTGACCCAGCATTTTTCTCCAACTCAGTGTATCAATTCCACCCTTACGCTTTTTTTCGCAGGCAAGAAATTGCTTCAATGAAACATAACTTGAGTATTCATAAATGAACCTCAGTAAAGTTTACTCAAGGATGTTCCAGTTTTAAGTGGCTGTCAATCAGGACTATGTGGTGGGCCGTTCGGCATCAGGGTGCATGTGCGCACATCATTACAGGATGTCACAGGTTCGAGGTGCACTGCTGGGGAGTGTTGTGCCACTTCCTCTCCTAGATATGAGCATGGTGACATTATAGAGGAGTGGGAACATTGATGCTGAACCCTGTGAGTGGGTGGTGTGTATGTGTGTATGTGTGCATGTGCAAGGGGAGGGGAAGGAGGTGTCAGTGCACACAGCTGTCCTTCTGACGTTACAGGCATCACTCGACTTCCTCAACAAAACAGCTATAACTGTGTGTCTGACATATATACTGTTACATCAGCAAATGTTTAGTTATAGTTGTGGAATGGGATATATATATATATATATATGTACAGTACAGGC
>JAOTRJ010000019.1:17864309-17877516 GCA_028564905.1 Leptodoras praelongus
CTATGAACAGCATTCGAGCATAGGAGTCTTTATTGTCCAGGTGAGTGAGTGTCAGGTGAAGAGTGGTGGATATGGCTGGAAAATTGCTGGAAAAACTCATGCCCTTCTTTCTGTGAGGCAACAGTGCTACCCACTGTGCCACCGAGCCACCAAGTGGCTCTATTTTCCAAAATATAAACAAACTAGGAGCCTAATTTAAACCATGGCAACCCTAACCAGGCAGCTACTAAGGATGTCACATGTTTGTGTTAACAAATGTTTTTTTCTTCCATAATCTTCATATCTGACACTCACTTGCACCTGCATAAAAAAACTCCCACTCCTGTGACATTTTTGTTGTGTCCCATGGGATCTCAATCCCGATGCACACCTTTAGTCTCAACCAGAAGCCCTGTGAACTTTAGTGGGGATGTTTCCAAAAAAAAAACCAACCAACCAAACAAGCAAACAAAACAAAAATTAATAGTATGCATCCTATCTGTTGAGAACACACTTGAATTATGTCAAATAACACTCAAACATCAATTTATTTTTTTTAATAATGGTCTAATACCATTTGGGCTATGTGTGGTATTTGACAATGAGTAAGAGAAAGCATTTACCTGTATTCTTAGCAGGGGAGAATAAGGACTCCTGACCAACAGACCTCGATGAATAAAGAGTGAGAAAGAGGCCTTTGGATCATTGTATCTCGCCTTTGATGGTTGACTGTTTTTGACATTTTTGTAAGGGCTGTTGTTCTCCGTTAAGGTCACTGGGAAATCTCTTGTTAGATATCTAGATATGGAGTGCAGTTAAAGTGCAGTTATGATCTTTGCATTGAGAACAGAAACATGCAAAGATTATGCAAATAGCAGTGTGTGGCTGAGCGCTATCTGAACGGAGTAATCCTCGTCTCAAGAGGGCTGGCTGGGAAAAAAACAAGAGATGAATGACATGGGTGGATGGAAAGAGACTGATACATCAGGGTTAGCTCAGTTTGCTCAGAATCAAATTAATTTGTAACAAATGTCTAGAATCATTCAAAAGTCTTTATGGATCATAGGGTTGTATATGACATCTAATATGACATCTAATAAAGAACCCTTAGCTCAGACTAAACACTTTCTTTAGTCTCAATGTTTTTTTTCACTTTCATTAAGTACTAAAATAGTAAAAAAAAAAGTACTTTTTAAAAAATATGCATTTACTGAGTGATCTGTATAAAGTTTAATCAGCTCATATAAGCATTTTATTTATAAATACGTTTTGTAGTTAAATGTGTTCTGTTTGCTTTTTCTGTTGGTTCAAATGGCTGCTGGATTCAACACATTAATATTAATGGTAAAAAAAATGCATTTCATACACGGTTGGTCAGATTGTGGCTGGCAAATTGCATAATTATTCATATAGTTTGTCTGGAAACATCCTTGTGCTAGTTGATATAATTGGGCGACACGGTGGCTCGGTGGGTAGCACCGTCGCCTCACAGCAAGAAGGTCCCTGGTTCTATCCCCGTGTGGGGTGGTCTGGGTCCTTTCTGTGTGGAGTCTGCATGTCCTCCCCGTGTCCGCGTTTACTCCGGGTACTCCGGTTTCCTCAGTTTCCTCTCACAGTCCAAAGACATGCACGTTAGGTTGATTGGTGTCTCTAAAGTGGCCCTAGTGTGTGAGTCTGTGCGTGAGTGTGTGTGTGTATGCACCCTACGATGGATTGGCGCCCTGTCTAGGATTGTTCCTGCCTTGTGCCCTAAGCTGCCGGCTAGGCACCGGCTCTTCCGTGACCCTGAAATAGGAATAAGCGGTTAAGAAAATGAATGAATGATAATTTAGTATCAGTTGAGATGATCACCTAGGAAGGGCTTAAGGTAAAAAAAAAAAAAAATCAATGCAGCAATCCTAATTTCTACTTATTACCTGTAGGCATGCATTTACCTTACGTCAAACTTTACTTTGTTGGTTTTACATTAAATTTTGATACCAGATTTTCATTGAGTAATCACAGGGTCATGATGGATCCAGAGTTTATTCCGAAACAATGCGAATACACCCTGGATGAGATGTTGGTGTGTCACGCACACATTTACACATTCGTAGACTTGTATACAAGCGATTAAAGTTGTGAGGAAACCAGAGAACTTGACACTGAGAGGGGTAGGATTTAGGTAGGATTTAATTTATGAAACTCAGGATTGAACCAGGTTCGAGCTGTGAGGTGGGTGCAAAAAAAATGAACCGCAGTTTAAACAAACATACATGTATATATGTGGAAATAGCATGCCCTGGTATTCCACCTCACATCCTGGACTTTATATTCTCACCCCTATGAGGTAGTTTTAAAACAGATGCACATTTTGCACTGCCATTTTTCCTGCATGACAACATCTAGAGCACCACTCCTTTAAGACTGTGCACATGGAGATTAATGTGTGCATGCTCGTGTTTGCACAATCAGTCTGACATTCTTATGAGGAACTGATTATTGCAGCATGGTTATTACAGACCACACACTGCCTTACATGGGCAACTTCTCTGGGGCTGGAATTTGCTCCTCTGACGTCACTGCCTGTTCCTCTCCCAGATTTGGGAAAAAAAGTTGTTTCACTTTAAGTGGGATCTGAAACCCAGATTTCATAGAAAGCGAGGTAAGAGAAAGACATGAATCCCAGATCTTGCTGTTTGTGTTTGTGATCCTCTCGAGATTGTCACTTTGTTTCTTTCGGTGCATGAATCGTTGAGTCGAGCCGAATCGGACCCGTTTGTGTTGCCGTGTGTTAAAAGGTGAACGGGAAGGATTAAAAATGGAGGGCGTGGGCTTTGCACGGGATAGGAGGGCATTCTTTTTAGCTCGTGCCTCACTACTGTTTTACGTTTTAGACATTTCAGCGGGGACGTGTCGCTTTGTTTTGTGCTCTCGCCCGGCACAGTGTGGGTAGAGGAGCCGGAGCCGCCTGGCCATCCCTGCGGAACCTTACTGCTAGTAAAACTTAGAAAAATGCGGAAGTAGAGCAGCACTGCAGACTGTACAGACGCGTCTGCTTCATAGCAATGTGCTCTTCATGTTTCTGCTTTCTTTAAGCGTTGTGTGCAATAATCAGTCCGTTCTTTATTTGGTGCCAGTTTGTTTGCCTCTGTTTGCCTTGTCTGGCTGTAAATTCTGCCATAACAGATGAAGTGATGCTTGTGCTGCAGTTCCCAAGTGTCTGTATGATAGACCTGCTTTCAGCTGGGTCTCCAAATAAACATTAAGGATGAACTTCAGCTCCTCCAAAACATCAGCTCAATGCTAATGTTGTTAGCTAACACCGAATGAAGCCTAAAAAAATAGCCACTAGAGGATGTCCAGGCTTGGACATTAATCTTTAACTATATCTAATCACATTGTTGCATGGAGCAACTCAAATATCCAGTTTTATGTAATAAAAGCAAAGCAAAGCTAAGTCTGCACGTCCTCCCTGTGTCTGTGTGGGTTTACTCTGGGAAATCTGGTTTCCTCCAACAGTCCAAAGACTTACAAGTGAGGTGAAGCGGAGATACAGAATTGCTCCGTGTCCGTGTCTGAATGTTGAACTTGTGTATTGATGAATAACGCGTGTATCGATGTGTGTAACCTCGTCCCGAATAGCCACAGATGCTGAGATGACGTTTAAGAAGAAACAATAAACATGACTTTTCCCTGTAGTACTTTGGTGATACCTTACACCTCGGTCACACCTTACAGTTATATCCGTTTCCTATCTGTACAGTTTAGTTGTATCGATATTGCTGTGTCACTGTTAGGAAAAATCCATTCTGAATGACTTGTGTATTATGTTCATCCTTATAATCGACTGATTCCTCTATGCAGGACCTGCACAGGTAGCTTACGCCAGTGTGAGCATTTGTACTTGGTGTCCTCTGTAGTTACACTGCCAGATACGCAAGTTGGCATCAGGGCTTTTATCATAACGTGTTGAGTTTCTAAATGTACTTTAAACAATTAGGGCTGAAACCGAAGGTGATTCTCAATATAAGTATGGCAATTTTGTTTTATGTACAGATTTGGTAAGATCCGTGGTTCACGAGTAAGAACTCCCGAGGACAGAAGGACGCTGTACGGTCATTCTGCAGTTGGAAGAGCAGTGTACATGGTGTACTTGACGTCATCTGCTAGCATGATCGCACATCTCTGTTGGACGTAGCCTCTTTCTTCGTAAATTAACCACATTTTTAAAATCTAAATAACAACATTCTCACCTAAAAATCGTATAACTTTATTTCATAACACAACACCAGTAGTGTTAAGAACCTAGCTGTGAGTTTTCTCCATTGCCATCACACTGAGCTTGGTGTGAAATGCATTCTGGGTTATCTGACTGTCCCATGTCTGTACTAGTCACCTCCTGGTGCATCCTTGATAACATGGATGGAGCAAGAACACATCCAGTTATTTGAGCTGCACTTGAGAACAGTTCTTGGCCTGCGTCTGATGAAGTACACAAGAACACATGTACAGTCACAGTTGCTGTGGTCTGCATCACTACGACAGTACTTTTCTTGGGAGGTGTGCATTCGTAGATTCATTTACATTTACCGTTACATTTATGGCATTTGGCAGATGCCCTTATCCAGAGCTCTACACAGCTGAGCAGGTGAGGGTTGAAGGCCTTGCTCAGGGGCCCAGCGATGCAGCTTGACTGTGGTGGGATTTGAACTCGCAACTTTCTAGTCAGTAGTCCAACGCCATAACCACTGAGCTACACTGCCCCCACTAGATTCACTGCAGAAGTATGAACTGATCTTTAGTCAGTGCAGCTCTCTGTTTCAACTTTCATGCTAATATTACTGTCAGCAAGCGGTGTAAGGTGTGGCATGCAAGACATACCGTTCAGGGGGACCCCCTGTGTGTCTGCAGCCAACATTTCAAAGAATCTGACTACTAGAAACCACTTTCCGTAAACACCTAAACACGGGGGCATACCCTGTTGATTTGAATGGACTGATAAAACATCTGTTATCTGGCAAAATGCTTTTGACAAGCTCAGAAAAGTCAGCCAAAGGTCTCCTCCCTTGCTCTTGGGGTTTTGGGGGTTGGCAGAATTACATTACATTACACTACCACCATCAGAGCCATTGCGCTCGTCATCTCTTAGATCACTGACTAGCCAAGCTGCGTTTCTGACGTAACTATGTTCTATAGCTGAATTGCGTTCTGGAGCTTTGAGTTCAACCTTTACTGTCTCCATTAGAAACTGCCTAGTGAGAAAAGAAGCTCTTACTCTTTTGTGTTTCAGAGCTAACAGCAAAGTACCTTTTTTTCTCCTATTAAACCCCAATTGTAACTGCATTGTCATTCTCCTTCTGTGACATCAGTGAATCACCTAACCATTAACGTCTCACAGGAACAGCGAAAATGCAGTAGCAACCACTAAGCACATTGTAAATATTTCCATTTGGTTCCTTGTGAGAGGCTTTTTGCAAGATTTTGCTGCATGAGGACACCGGAAGCTGTAGGTTGATGGCTGAGATCATATGAGTCACACTAACCCACTGACATTTTATATACATACTTAATTTCACTGTGCCATAGCTGTTGCGGTTGCCATTTATGCTGCTATGTTGCATGCTTTGATCAGGCTTTTATAATATTGCAGATAATATTGGTAGATCAACTTTCTGAAGTCTCTGTAGATATATTTCTATGGTTCTCATAATCTCATTTGGATTATTGGATTAAGAGTAGGATGGAAGGTTGTGCTTTGTAATTCCTCAACAGCGCCATTGTGAGCTTCCCACATTACAACGGTCATGAGTTTATCTAAGAAAGTGAATCATTTCTGTCAGTTATGGCAGGGATTGATGAGTAATTGCCAGTTTGATTCATTTAGCATTTTTGCATTCGCTGTACATACTAGAAGTTACATGCAGCCATCCTCATATCATGTTCCTCATATTACCATCAAAATGAGCCTTTTCCTTCAGAGTAAACATTTCTGTCACAGCATGGCAAGCATGTCTACACATTGTTCTTTTGCAAAGTAGCTAATGTGCTGAAATATTAATCTTTACCCATACAGTAAGGATATTCAGGCTTTCACTTTGATATAAATCTCAAATCGATAACATCAAGGCCCCTGCAGAGCTCAGTCATCAAACCAAATCTCTCCGTCATTTGCCACCAAACGTTTGAAGTTTTTTTACCGTTGTGAACATTGACTGTCTTTAGAACCTTCAGTTAGAAGCGACATGTTTGACAGGCTCTCCGATGCTTGAGTTAAAAGTTAAGTCTTGCCTTTGAGGCTGCCTGACTTTCTTGGCTCTGCTGTAAGTCCCTTTGAGATTTTTAATACAGCCTTTTCTCGAATAGTAACACTGCGCTATTATTGTACATTCACAAGACAAGCAGAAGTGCATGTTTGCTTGGAGATTTGATTTAATTATTGTATTGTATTTATTTAATTTTTAATAAAGGCACAGTCATATCTTGAAGCGTCATGCGAATGTGCTTCGGTTGTTAAAATGTGTTTTGGAATGAGGAAAAAAAAAAAAAACCCCAATGGAAAAAGAAATCCATGTACTTAATGTACAAAGTTAATGTAGTTTCCAGATATATTTACATTAGTCAATATAGAGTTGTTGATTCACATTGGGCCTCATTTATCAAGCAGGATGTGAATGGATTTATGGGTAAATTGTTTATATGTGTGTTTAGACAAGAAATTCATGAAAATCCTGTTCCGTTCATATCCTAGTTGTGCCCATTATGTTCAGTATGTTTAAATGTATGCATCAGACTAAGTGATACAAAGTTGGCTTCATCATTTTTTAATCTTTATTTGCATGGATTACTGCACTTTTATATATAGATTGTTCTGTCAGGTTTCAATTTGTTTATTTTTATTACATTTATAACAGTTAAGAGGCACCCTTATCCAGAGCGAGTTATAGAAGTGGTTTGGAGTCTCTATCAAAAACCCATGCCAATTCAATCGATCAGAGGCTAAGAGTACCATCGTTTGTGAAGTTTATTTTATTGCCGTTAATTAAAGAAGATGAAAAATAAAGTGAGCCAACAGAAACCCATAAATTAAAACAATTGGAATTAATAGCTCAGTTTTAAAATGTAATGAAATGCCACTACACATTATATATAGAGGATGGGCAGGCCTGTCTTTGCATAGCCATAAGGTGTAATTAAGTGCTGATGAAAGACTTAGCTTATTATAATTAGGAGTATTTTTATGTATATATATTTTTTAAAAAATTGTTGATTTAGAAATGTGTCAAAATAATGTCCACTTTCAGGCTTTAACCTGTACTTGGCAGGTAAACAGTATATATAAACAGTATTTATATTTACATTTTACATTTATGGCATTTAGCAGATGCTCTTATCCAGAGCAACTTACAAGAGTGCTTAGTCGGTAACTTGGAATATCCAAAGGCATGGCTGGTAGACCTGAATTCAAGCTACTTTGAGCTATGATATTGCTAGAATTTAGCTGTATACTACCTAATAAATGTTACAAGGAAAACAATTCCAAAACCCAAAGTATTCCTAAACTACAGAAAACCAGTGAAGAACAAGACATAGGGAATACAATAACTGCTATAAGTGCGGTAACAGCTTTGAGTTAGCGCTCATTCAAGTGAAAGAGGTGGGTCTTCAGTTGGCGTCTGAAGACAGCAATTGACTCCGCTGTTCGGGCACTCAGGGGGAGTTCATTCCACCACCTTGGTGCTTCTCATGTGTCCTGGATGACGGTGCGTCAAAGTGAGCCATACTTGAGGCACGAACGGCTCTGGGTACACATCAGGCTTCAACCATTGCCATCAGGTTGGGTGACCTCAAAATAAATGGTCAAATTCTCTGAATGTTGTAAAGGATGTTGTCAGGTTAGCAATATGAGCTAATCTACAAGTACTCCAAAGCTATGTTCTTCTGAAGAAGGAGTGATCATGGTGTTCTCAAAGGAAATTGAGAGATCACAATGGAGACCTGCAGCTCGTAGGATGTAAAGCAGCTCTGTCTTGTTTGGATTAAGCTTGAGGTGTTAGGTGTCTGCTAGACATGCTGAGATCCACTCCGAGACCATTAGAAGGAGAAATCGAAAGGATGAGCTGAATCTCATCGGCATAACAGTGGTAGGAGAAGCTATGTGAAGAGATGGCATCTCAAAGTGAAAAGTGTATAGTGAAAATGGAAGAGGACGCAGCACTGAACCTTGTGGGACACCAGCGGAGAGTTTGCATAGAAAGGATGGACAGAAGGATATCATGGTTGACTGTGTCAAACGTAGTGGAGAGGTCAAGAAGAATCAGGACTGATGACAACCCAGCTGACCTTGCAGCATGGAGCTTCTCTATCACTGCGATGAGTGGAATGTGCTGGTTTGAAGCCAGACTGAGTTGGGTCCTGAAGTTGGTTCTGGGAGAAAAAGAGACAACTGATTATTGACAGCATGTTCAAGAATTTTTGAGAGGAAAGAGAGGAGGGATGTCAGGCTGTAGTTGCTGCTGTCAAGACTGGGCTTTTTTAGGATGGGCACCACTCTAGCAATCTTGAATACTTGGGCTACGACTGATGACTCCATCCTGGATGGAGAAAGAGGAGTATATATTGATTTTTGCACTTAACCTCTCCTCAATTTGGTCCATGTTCATTCAACTTCCATTCAACTCAATTTGAAAATTGTGGGAAGAAGCTGCCTGAAATGTGTTGGAGGATCCATAATGCCATCATGTAAAGCAGTCACAGTTGTTGTGTTCTGCATCACCACACCACGACAGTACGTTTCTGGAAGTGTGCGTCAGGCTATGTGGTAGATTTGATGCAGAAGCATGAACTGGCCTTTAGTCAGTGCAGCACTCTGCTTCAACCTTCATGTTTATATTACTGTCAGCAAGAGCTGTAAGGACATGCTGTTTAGCGGGACCCCCCGTGTGTGCCTGCAGCCAACATTTCAAAGAATCTGATTACTAGAAATTCACTTGCTGTAAACACCTGACAAAACATACCCTGGACCAATAAAACATCTTTTATCTGGCAAAATGCTTTTGACAAGCTTGGAAAAGTCAGCCAGTCTCCTCCCTTGCTCTTGGGGTTTTGGGGGTTGGCAGGATTTTGCATTATACTACCACCATCAGAGCCATTGTCATCTCTTAGATCACTAACGAGCCAGGCTGAGTCTCTGACGTAACTGTATTCTATAGCTGCATTGCATTCTGGAGCTTCGAGTCCAACTTTTACTGTCTCAGTTCAGTCTTTATCCTGCTCGTTCATTTCATCCTTCCAGCTCTCTGAGCACTAAATGCAAACCTTACTGTGCTGGGAATGCACTTTTACAGTGCGCGACATACATACACATGTCAAACCTGTCATAAATCCGGCAGAAAATTCTACCTCGGTTTGGCTTACACAAACATTTACATGAACTGTGTTAAAAGTCTGACATTGTGTGCTCAACCCTGATGGTTAAGCCAATTACAGTTCTATTTTGTACGTTACTTAGACCATTTACTAGACTCTTATACAGATGGAATATTTTATCAGGAATGTTTTATCACCATTAAAATAGTCCACTACATGTTGGTGTAACTTATACAATCGGTCCAACAACAAGCTATTACAACATCTGTCCAATCTGAAATATCAAATGTAAAGATGTGGCCAGTGTAAATATTATTCAGAACAGATGCTCTTCTCTCAATTAGACAGGTTCTATCTGAGGTTTACTGATCATTAATCTGTACAGGCGTGAGAGGATTTAGTTTGTTGACCTACTGTCCCGAGGGTTTTAATATCTTAATTACCAAATTAAGAAAGCGAACAATAGGTCATGCAGGTTGGAACTCGAGTTAGATGTGGTGGACAGTAGGTGCCAAATGGCTAAATCTGACAAACTGCCCTATAGACCAAAAAAATCTAATGTAAAAAAAAAATCACTAGACTACAGCTTCATTACTTTCACTATCAGCAGTTTATCTACAGTGACTGATGTCACTTTCTTATTGTATTTTTTTGTAAGAGAGTGTAAGCTCACTAAGCATGGCCATGTGCAGTTCAACATAAGAGCAGCTTACGTACATTTAAGGGCTACATCTGCAATTAGAAAAGTGGCAATAAATCATTATGAATAAAAAAGAATTGGATTAGGAAAAACATAATGCAATGTTTTACTAATCTGGATGTTGCAGTTACTAGGATTATTGGCACCAGATGTGTAGCAAAAGGGTTCTGTAAAAATGCACTTAATGGTTCATTCATTTAATAGAAACTCAGAAAACAAAGGGGCATATGTCACATTTGTGCATTTAGTACCTGTGTTTTCTAATTTAACAGAGCTTAGTCTTCTGTGTTGCCCAATAGGAATCTGAGACAAAGCACCCAACGTTTTAGCAGGCAAAAAAAAAACTTTATAATTTTCTAAGATACACCTAGTTTGTGGAGCCCATGGAGGATAAACAGCCCTACATCATCACAGATCCTCCATTGGAACAGTGGGAGACAGTCCTCTTCTGTATAACCATTCCTATTTTTACACCAGACCAACCTTGAGTGTTTTTTTTTTTTTTTTTTTTTTTTGCAAAAATGCTCACCATGTTCCAGTATTGTCTGGCCAGGCTGTTATCTTTGTGCTTAGAAGAAACAAAATACTGTCCTCCATACACTTTCCAATATGTGCAGAGGTAGTGTCTAATTGTACGTTTGAAGATTTGGCAACCCCAAACACCAGAAAGCCAGCTTCGGGGAAAACCTCCAACAGTGATCCTTGGAGAAATTATTTGCTTCTTTAACCATCCTCCTCACTACACATGAAGGCAAAATGCTCTTGTATCCACTTCCAGACAGGTTCATTACGGAGCATTTTTTTCCCCCCTAACAGTGGATATGGGCGTTTTTATGTGAAGCTGTTTAAACTATGGCTTATGAATGTCAACACACACTTTTGTTGATGAATGACTAATGCAATTTGGCCCCACGTGCCCCCTCATATGTATACCCCATTGAAACAGGAAGTCATGATGACTGCTTAAGATGACTCAGGCAAACTTACAGTATAATATTAAAAGGGACAGTGCTTTAGTTACAGTTCATTTGTAAGATTTCTGGGGGTCCTGATAATTGGGACCTGCATTTTTATTTATTATTAATAAAAAAAAATCATTAAAAATTTTACCATTTACCAATAATTTTACCATTAAATTAAAATTCTACTCTATTATTAAATTATATTAATTCAACAATTAATGTAGTGTGAGATTAAGCTAATTAACAACAGTCATTTTTAATAACTTTTTTTCAGCTTTACCAATCGTGCCAGTGATTGTGGAGATGACTGTGTATTGTAGTTTGATGATTGTTAGGAATTAGGTTTTAAAAGAGCGAAAGGAAACAAAAACATTTTTATAAACCATTTAACTTTAATGTCACTAATTTTGACTGCAGTGATCTAATTGAGGAGTTTGCTTCAAGGAAAAGAAGGCTACATTGTGATATTAAGTCAGACTTTCCCTTGAAGTTTAGAATGCCTGTGTGGCTGTAATGACTTATTCTGTTGAATTTACAGATGCGTTGCAAATTACAAAACAGTGGTCAGTGTACAAAAGCTCTATTGTCTGTGTGCTGTCTGTACTGGCATTGCGTTGGTGGAGGAGTAGAATGCTTTCTATATCTATATCACTGTCCCACCCTAAACGTAAACAGTGTGTTGGATGTTTCACATAGCTGGTGGTAGGGCCTTGTATATTCATCAGTCCCAGGCCATTAGCTTAATACATGTGAATAATAAAACAGAAATTTGCACAAATGTCCAGTTTTAATTTAGAACAAGAATACATTAGGCAAATGCACAAATAGAAAAGAAATAAACGCGATCAGTTGGCTGACAGGAATACTACTAATTAATCCACTTACCAGCTTAGGGTGTACAATCCTAAAACATAGCTTAGCAAGGCTGAGATGTGTCCTATGGCTAACAAGCACGTTATATGCTCAGTGTCTGTTAAATGAATAAAGGTCAGTGTAATATGATGCTATGTGAATCCTGTCACCAGTGGTGTTTTCTCTATTGAAGAGACAGCTAGGGGTGTTACAGTTTCAGAATCTTCATGGCATGATGACCCCCTTTTGAAAAAATATAACCTAAAAATATTATGCTTTCACGGTACTGATTGACTATATGAAACACAAATTCTTTATTAGAATGATATTTTTGTGAAGGACACGTCCATAATCATTCATAATATTGCTAAATTTATCATTAGTATTTATGATGATGTTGGAGCAAAATAAAAAAGTGTCAGACAAAAAATGTATAAGCTAGATGTTTTGTTAAGGTTTGATCAGCAATGTTATGGTCTTCTGTGCTACTGCTGTTCATAATAGACTTGCAGACATGCTAGGATCGGCAGCAGACGTAGCAATGTAAAACATTTCCAGCAGTAGCAGATTATGTAGCCAGGGGTTGTTCAGTCTACTCGTGTCCCATGTGTGGAGAAACACAGGCTGCTGGAGGTTGCAAAACGTACCCTATGTTTTTCAGGAGTCACAGCTGGACACAAATTGGGTTGGGTTAAAAAAAAAAAGGGTTAGTGGTGCTGTAACCGTGACGACTTTAGTGTAAGCATATGTGGCCATGACTGTGTGAAAACATCAGACTACACTGGAAAATGGTGTCATTGAGTGAATTAGAATTGTAATTATACTTCTAATAGAACATTAGAATTAGAGCTGAGGAATAATTAGAATGATGGAATTGTAGAATAGGGTTAGGGTTAGGGTTAGACAAGACAACCTTAACCATAACTTTTTTTTGTTCATTTTTGTTTCATCTTGTTGAATATTAGTGCCTCTCAAAAAATTCAAATATAGTGCAAAAAGTTAGAAAGGTTAAAAAGTTAAAAGGTAAATTCTAAAATATCTTATATTCATTGCACATCAAGAGACATATTTCAAGCAATTCTTTTTCATTTTGATCATTATGGCTTGTGGCTCATGAAAATCCAGTATCTCACATGATTAGAATGTTTCTTTTGTGAACAGCCATCCTTTTCAGCAACGACCTTCTGTGGCCTTGTGGAGGGTGTTGATGATCGTCTTCTCCACAACTGTCAAGTCGGCAGTCTTCCCTATGATTGTGCGTGTGCTGAACTAGACCAAGAGTTACATGGCATATACAGGGGTTAGACAATGAAACTGAAACACCTGTCATTTTAGTGTGGGAGGTTTCATGGCTAAATTGGACCAG
>JAOTRJ010000019.1:18064633-18075436 GCA_028564905.1 Leptodoras praelongus
CTTTAGAACATGGCATCATGTGCTGCTTTTTGAGACCTTCTATCCTGCTTCACATTGCCAGACAGGTTCTATTTAAGCGCTGTTTAGATTCAACAGGTCTGGCAGTAATCATTTCTGTCTGTGGCTAATGAAACTGAACCCAATAGTCAATTGAATTTGGTTAAATGGTTGATTTGCTTTACTGAGATGGTTTATATTTTCACATAGGGCCAAGTAGGACTGAACAGCGTTTTTCATTCAGTAAATGAAATCAGCATTTAAAAACAGCAGTTTGTGTTTACTGGGGTTATCTTTCAACATTCAAACAAACATTCAAGTTTGAGAAATATGCAAAAAGAGAAGAAATTGGGAAGGGGAGAAATGATTTTTTTAGTACTGTGTACACTCATGGGCATTGCTATTAAAAAAAAAAATTAAACATGAAGTATAACTTGTACCATTACTGAGAAGCTGCTCGCCACAGAATGCCTGTTTATTCTACATACTAATTTGCTTACTAGAGTCTCTGGGACAATTGATGCCATGTGTAATAGTGCATTACTGTAAACACTGTGGTTTTTACAGTAACAAATGTGAATGGTGGTTTGAAAAAAAATAGAAAGATGATTCACTTTATGTCTCATTGCTGGCTGTTGTGAGCATGTTGCACAACTGTGAGCTCTGGGAAAGCCTGAAAGTTACATAAGACTTTCATAAAAAGTTCCTAAGATGTACTGGGGCCCAAAATGAAAGTGTTTGTAATTACTGGAACCTGGGCTTTAAAATTTCATCAGATATTTTCAGCAACCAAAAAGGAAAGAGGAAGGCGGACAGCAAAGACAGAAGATTATTATGTGGTTTCCAATCTACAAAGGCAAATAATCCTATCTGGCATTCTAATGTGATTTTACTACCTGCTCCACAATTGAAGTGCGATTTGCCCATGCGAGCGCTTATCAGATGAACCTCCAAACGGAGTGAAACACGCTACGCAGGCCTTTGCATGCGAGTGATCTGTTTGTCTAATCTGATCTAATGTAGCGTAATGTGGATTTGACTATGGGCTAACTGAGGGATCATGGATGTGATATTATAGCAGAGGTGGAAGATTAT
Source organism: Leptodoras praelongus (assembly GCA_028564905.1). Taxonomy (NCBI): domain Eukaryota; kingdom Metazoa; phylum Chordata; class Actinopteri; order Siluriformes; family Doradidae; genus Leptodoras; species Leptodoras praelongus. The sequence continues at coordinate 18,065,726 of JAOTRJ010000019.1, forward strand.
GCGCGTGAAAGACCGATTATTCCGAGTGAAACGGTACGGCATTTGGCTATCTGTCTACACAAAGACAAACTTTTTAAAGGCTATTATAAACACAGAGCACAGAACAGAAGAAGAAGAGGCAATAGATATTTTAGAGGAAAGAGACAATGTAGAGGAAAGAGTTTCAAAGAACATGCAAACCTGTTTTTTTAATGTTAGGTCTACATTGGTGATACATTACTGAGGGTTATATGTGAATTGAAGAAAAGCAACAAATGCAATATTCCTGCGTACTTCAAATAATCGCAGGGTTGTTTTTTTTAAGGCAAACGGTATTCAGAGTTAAGTCAGAAATGTTAAGTTAGTTATGGTTAAACGTTTTCAAGTTGATCCCGGTACATCTGGCAAAAAGCTAACACCTCATTCCACCATAAGAAAATCCTACCTAAAATCAAACATGGTGGTGGTAGTGTGATGGTCTGGGGCTGCTTTTCTTCTGCAGGACCTTGACAACTTGTCATAACTGATGGAATCATGAAATCTGTTCTCTGTTCAGAAAATCCTGAAGGAAAATATCCACCCATCAGAGGTTCAAGTGCAGTTGGGTTCTACAGCAGGACAGTGATCCAAAGTATACAAGCAAGTCCACCACTGAATGGCTCAAACAAAACAAAATTAAGGTTTTGGAGCGGCCGAGACAAAGTCCTGGCTTGAATCCCATTGAAATGCTGTGGCAATACCTTAAACGGGCAGCTCATGCTTGAAAAATCATCCAGTGTAGCTGACCTAAAACAATTCTGCAAAAAAGAGCAGGCCAAAATTCCTCCACGGTGATGTAAAAGACTCTTTGCAAGACATCGCAAACATGTGATTGCAGTAGTTACGGCCAAGGTTGGTGCAAGCCTTTACTAGGGTTAAGGGGGGGCAATTACTTTTTCATGTGTGTGATATAAGTTTTGAATAAATGTTTATCTTCAGTAAATGCAATGATAGTTTAGCTGCTCTTTGCATCTTTTCTAGTTGTCTTTATCTTGTATTAAAATTAATTGAATGATAATTTAAAAGTGACAAGGGAAGGGGGCAAATACTTTTTCGCAGTACTGTATTTTTTTTTAACGAGGATTCCACACACCTGCTCCCGCACTAAATCCCTTATTCATATTTTAAACCTGTCAGTGACTCAAGAAATACTCTGCATACTGACAGTGCGATGTGAAAAACAGTGACATCACGCATTTGATGTCAAAACCTCTTTCACACCAACACTAAAAATCACATGTTTGGAAAATCTGCCACTCATTTCAGAGAAAGGGTGGTAAAGAACAGGCTTGGCCTCAGCTCACATTGTGTATCAGTGCATTCTGGGAGAATTGAACCCTGTCATTTCCTTTACGGTGTAGCCTTTATCAGTATGCTTTGTCTTTCACTGTGCATTTCTAGAAATGCTTTAATGAATAATTTCCCAACGTGGAAATCAGTCAGAAATGCATTTACATTTTTTTAAACTATCCCTAAAGCTGCTGAGAATTGTATTGGTGGGTATTTGTGCTGCTGATTTGAACATGCAGTATGGTCTGTGGGTTGCCCTATTTCCTCCTCAGGAAGATGCTATAGAGATGACTGAGGCATCACTGTCTGCCCTGGCTTCCTCTTTTTCTCCACCACTTCTCCTTAACAAATCGGAAATATTACTAATATCGGTGTAGTTCCAAATTAACATTCAAAATGTGGTCACTTAATTTAAGATTTTTTTTGCATGTTTCAGTGCTGCCTTGTGGTTTCTGGGTTGAATTTACGGCTTCTTTTTGCTTCGGGTAATAGGGCAGTTACTGAAACAAACCGGCAGACACATATTTGATTGTAACGTATGTATTATTTATTGTATTAGATGATTATGATGATGATGATTATTTTTCCAGATAATATTTTACTGTTTCTTGTTTGGATTGCTAAATAATGATTCCGTAATTCACATAATAATTTCATTATAATTATAAATCATTCATAAAAACAATTATAAAACTAAATCATTGATTCTGAGAAACAAACTCACCTGCATGCCACATATTTTTTGGTGTACATGGAGAAATAGTAATAGCAAGGCATAAGGAAGGAAGCGTGTGCAGACGTGAGGAGAACGTGCAAAATTCCACACAGACAGTGAACTAAGTTCAGGATCAAACCCTGGACCCTGGAGCGGTGAGGCAACTCTCCACAGTTAATGATGTTACTCACAAATGGACAGAGCATATGTGCTGTAAAGACATTTTCAAAAATGGAAAGAGTAAGATGTGCTAACCGCTCTGCCCACTATAATGCTACTGGAGCACTGTGTACGAACAGTCTGATCACTAAGAAAACTTGTCATGTCCAGGAGAAGCACAAACCATCTACAAATGGTAAAGCCTGTAAACTGGGTGTTAAGAATGCAGGTGACATCAAAAACCACCTTACAACACAATACCAGAGGGCAGGAACGGAGATAGAAAGTGAGAGAAATGATGAGGGCTGACACTCAGAGAGCTACAATCCATATGAAGATTGTTCTGGCTGGCCTTCATAAAGCTTTCCATTTCCTGTTTGAGTCATGAGGAGGTGGTTGATGCATGACACGCACTCTCTTATGCAATTAAAAAACACTTAGGACTTATTGAATACATGCCCCTTCTCCTTTACTGAAGATGAACAAATAAAATGAAAGTGATAATCTTATCAGTCAGACAACTGTGAACTTTACTGAGTCTAACAGCAGTCTAACTGCAGTAGAATCATATTTTTATATATGTACAAAACTCTGTTTTTGTATATGTAGTATTCCATGGGGCATTTAATCATTATGCTGGCATTGTTCAAGGCCACTTAGAGTGAAAATCAATCAATACAAGACAAATCAATACAAAGCTGACTGATCACACTTTTATTAGATTTTACTGCAATTATATAAAAAAAAAAAGAAGTAAGTGTGACAGTCAAAGTCTCCAGAAGAACTAACTCAGATTCTCCAAGACGCTCAGTAAAACTTAAAAGCTAATTACTGACCAGTATGATGCAGAAGTCTCAGGCACAGGCGAAGTCTTGCTGTAAAGCAAAAATAATGAAGATGTTTCTATGTAAAAGAAAACACTATCACGTGCAGAAAACAGTAATAAACTAAAGGCTTTTTCTTAAACAGTGTTCCCAGGTACAACATGTGCAGTTTTATAAGGAACTTAGCTTTTAAAGATTACAGAGCTTCTTGGAGAATCTGCCACAGCTCTTCTGGAGACTTTGACTGTCACACTTACTTTTTTTTGCATGCAAAACCCAGCAATGTTTTTTTTCTGAAAAGTGCTCCGTTATGTGCTGTGTTGCTTTTGTTAATGACATACAAACATTTTCGTGTTACATTAAATGTTTTGTTGGAAAAGTAATGTTTAGAAACATAAAAACTTTGTGTACCAACTCAGTAATGCAGAACTCAAAAAAAAACCCATCAGTAACAAAAGTTGTACCTAAAAACAATAAGGTGCTTAAGACCTACCCACAGTTCTGTCATGGTCCTTGTGTTTCCTCTTATTTCATTTGTGTCTGCTATTATCTTCAGAATGATATGCCAATCAACATATTTACCTTTACATAAATACCTTTGTACAATACCGCATCAGCTGCCTTTTAAGTTGGCCCCATCCAGCAGCACTCAGACTGATTGTAGCTGTCTTCTGTGGAAGTTTTCCAACTCACACCCATGCATTAAAGAGGGCTGGGATAATTTAAGAACTTTACTTATGCATTTCATCAGCATAAATGTTCTTCTGGCACAAGATCAAAAGGATGGGGAGAAATCTGAATTTCTTAATGAAAGTAATTTCTTCTTCTCTTCCTCCCATCCTCAGGGTCATACGCCTCTGTACGATTAGAGAAGCAACGTGAGACTCAGGTCTCTGAAGAGATGTGCCAGGCCCCATTGAGCTGGGGGGAAAGTTGAAATGAGGCTGGGATGTTGGTCTAGGAATCTAAGAGGAGAGTGTGAGAGTCAGTTATTGATGGATTTATTTGATGTATATGCTTTTGTCCATTCTGAAGGACTTCTGCATAGGCTTCTATATGACCAGGTTGTCTTGGTGTTCTCTTTATTGTACGTGAGAGAGAGAGACGGAGAGAGGGAGAGACCATCTGATACCTGTTATACACAAGTCCTGTTTACCCTTTTAGCTAATTGTTGAAATTCGTATTTTAAACATGGCTACTCATTTATGGAGCCTTTAATATTTCCTGTAAAATGATTAATATATTCAGTACTCAGGTTTGATCCTGTGGGTTTGAGGAACACAGACAGAGGAACAGATTGTCAGATATTGTCTGACTTTGGTTGAACAAAGCAATCCAGCTTTGCAATCCAGTAATAGTTCTCTCTGTCATCTAAAAGGAAAATATGATATAATCTATTCAAATCAGATATTTTGCATATTTTATAGAACACTTCTCATATTGTTAACCTGCTTCCGCTTGCTGAGGGCTTTCAACACTGCTACTAGATACCATTCATTCCTTTCAGTAACAGACAGGAACGTTATAACCTCACATCGATCTGCTTCCTAGTCTCTCGGCCTCTTATCAAACTCGGCCTCGGCTGATTCACAAAGCGCAGAGCCAATAATCGGCCATTGTATCCTGACGTTTCCTCGCGCCTCTCTACAAAGAACTTATGGAATGGAGATAAACATCTCGGCTATTTGAGCGGTTTTCCTTTTTGCATGAAGTAGTCTCTGACCTGGTTACTGTGACATTAGTGTTGGCAAGTTTTTTTTCTGTAGTTACAGTGTGCTCAGAGCTCCCTGCTCGGTTCATTCCATTTTCTAATAGCAGGTGAGACGGAGGCTGCTTCACTGCTTAATCGATTTTAACCATGCTGGACATTTGCAGGTGTTATGCAGATTTAATAAGGTGCTCATTTTCAAGATTTTATTAAATACTGAAATTTAATGTGAAGAATCTCCTTTGCAAAAACTTCACTGCTATGCCTTCCATGACCAAGTCTCAGATCCTCACATACTTTTCCCAGAAGAGTCTCAGGGAAGTGCTATTATTTTGGACTTACATTGATGCTATCCGTAAACGGTTTAATCAAGCGAGACAAAATAATCCTGTGGGAATTAAAAACATACTGTGATTAGGAGAAGCATTCTCATTCCAAGTGCAAAGTCAGAAGGAGCTCAGACTCCAAATGATGTAGCTGTATCTGCTGTAGTAGTAGAGCTATACGGTCTTTCATGCTTTGTTTTACTGCTTGTACTTTAAGGCTGCTTTTATGATATAATAGTAGAATATGCCGGATAAAATAAAAGATGAATTGTAAACACAAGTATCTCGTATTTAATTGATTAGCCTGACTTTTGTAGTAGTGATGGATGTATTTACTGTAGTATAGTTTTTTTTTTCTGTGGAAATCCAGCTGAGGTTGAGGTTTCATGTCCTGAAGAGTGGGCTGGCACAATCATGCTCATTACAATGTATAAGGACTGTGGGGAGGGAAAAGCCAGTGGAAAAAGTGTGTCACACTGCTGCTGTTTTGCTAAGAGCAAATTTACAAGCAAAAGATCATGCTTGACACATTTACACGTCTACATAAATATTTAGGAACACGATGATTTCCCGCTAGCTGGGAGTGGACGACTTCTTCTCAGGTCAGCACTCGGTCACAAACTGTTATCTATTTTAGTCATAACAACATTCTCTCCATCATCTCCCTGGCCTCTGTGTCCTGTGCCTCCTTCAGGAGCACAGAATCTAGACAATGGAGTGAAGTTCAGAAGCTAACAAGAGGGCAAAATGTCAGCACAGGATGGGACAATCAAATTTCCTTGTAAAAAGAGTTGTTACAAAGCTGTGTGGTGCCGAGACATGAGTCACCCGGTTACTAAGCTGCAAGGTGCACACAGCAGAGTAGCCCGACGAAGTGAGAAAGAACCATGCCGGCAATGAAAATGAGAGCAGCAGAATTGCCACTTTGAAGAAGACGTTGTTCCAAAAGCTTGCACTTGACCTTGTTACGACAACTCAGTGGAAGGATTCTCTCAAAATCATCAGATTGTAACCTACTACCTGAGCCTTAAATGTTCACCCAGTTGGCTACGAATCCCCATGCTTTTACCTGTTCTTCACCAGTTAATTATCGGTTTCTCTGCATCCTGTGAGCACCTTTGCCATTTGAGATGACTCTTGAGATTTTAAAGCAGCTGGGCTTTTTGTGGGTTCGGTAGCACCAAACTTAATTAACTGAGCCTGATGTCTTCATACCTGGATTGTGCCCCGGATTAAATGGATATCATAATTGGTTATTGGGCATGTTAGTGCTTTCCCTGGCACTTTGAGCTCTTTTTGTTGGGCTGAACCAGGCAACTGAAGCATAATCATTCAGGTCCCGCCATTTAATTTGCTGCAATGGATAATGAAAAGAGAAATGTGGTCTCTGCTGTGAGATTGGACGTTACCAAGACTCAAAGCTTTTGTGTGGTTTTCGAAGATACGACTGATTCGCTTTCATGACTAGTCATTTCAGTATCTCCTTTCAGCTGAGAAATATGCAGGTCACTTAGGTTAAACAGATTACATAGGTAATGTGCTAGCATACAGACTTAATTGCATGTTTTATCTCTTTAGTCTTTGTACAATTGAGTCTTTTTTTTTTTTGTGACGTTTAAATTCCATCTGTCAATGCTTTCATCTATCGCTTTACCCGAACAAGGTGTGCTCTTATTTATGACCCATCAATCTTTTGGAGGGGGAAAAAAAACCCTCTGCAATTATTTCTTATTGTGCAGCGGTTCTGTGCTTTCACACTGCCTGTTAGAAGGGACCTTAGAAGGAGAAGCATTGCAGACTGAGTTCTTTATTAGTGTTGAGGCCAGACCTCATTCACACAGCTTTTGCCTGCTTGCCAGTGACTTCACACTACGCTATTTGTCATGGTGTTCATTTTCAGGAGCGCTGCTTGGAGACTGCTCTGAGGGAACAGTTAATATAAGTTCTTTTGAAAGCGCAATATTTTTTGCCCCGTTTACAGAGGAGTCATGACGAGAGCTTGGAAGATATTTCTGGGTTTAGAAGAAGGGCAACAGAGGATACTGGAGTGCTTCGAAATCCTCATTATTGGTACAGCGATGAGATTTGGTAGCCATGTATCTGGGGACACACTTTCAGGAAAACATGTTCAGGAAAACATTTCCCAGGGATGTTCTTAGCAGCAGGCAGGATGCCATTTATAGTCATAGAGAATGGCGGTGGACATCATCTACAGCATGGTGCTGCCAGACTTCCAGGCAGAATGCCCATCGCAGAATTAAGTGTCTGTTTAGGCACATTTTTATTGTTCTGGCGGAAGCTAATGGGAATGCATGGTCATCAGAATTCCTCAACTTGAGGAACTTAAAACACATGTCCAGCATGTTATGCTTACAGCCAGCGAATGAAGCAATGTCACTTTTGGAGCTTATTTCCATGGTTCAGGCACCTGTATGGTATTTTTTAAATAATGATATAAAATAACATTCATTAATTCATTCATTCATTCATTTTCTTAACCGCTTATTCCTTTTCAGGGTCACGGGGTGAGCCGGTGCTAGGACAGGGCGCCAATCCATTGTAGGGCAGACACACACACACACTCTCACACACTAGGGCCACTTTAGAGACACCAATCAACCTATCGTGCATGGCTTTGGACTGTGGGAGGAAACCGGAGTACCCGGAGTAAACCCACGCGGACACGGGGAGGACATGCAGACTCCACACAGAAAGGACCCAGACTGCCCCACCTGGGGATTGAACCCGGGACCTTCTTGCTGTGAGGCAACAGTGGTACCCACCGAGCCACTGTGTCGCCCTCATAAAATAACAATGATAAAATAATATATGACCCAAATATGCAAGACATTTCTGTTAGTTGCATGTGCTCATGCATCATGGATATTGTGTGAGGCAAAAAAAAAAGTAGAACAAGATGCTAAAAATGAAGGGAAGGGTTATATCTGTTTCTTGTTGCCCCATCCTTTACAAAATTCAACCCGGGGTGTGTGTGTGTGTGTGTGTTTGTTTGTGTGGGTGTGTCCATGCATTTTGGATTTCACTGCCATAGACAAGTAGAAAGTCTGTTTTTGATTGTGATCCATATTGTTGGTATTATATTCACATTATGCAATTGAAAGCGTTTAATGTGCTTTTGTAAGACACACTCACCATACCTACACTTTTAACCCTAAACGACAGCTTTCATTCTGTGACCTTTTCTTCTGGATCACCTCTGTCTTGGTTTTCCAGTACGTCATATTTTACAGTAGTGCGTACATGTAGTGCGTACATGTCAACGCTACTCGTGGCAGATCAGTTGCGTGCTGCGATCAACTTTTTTCGTATTACTTTGTATTACACTCTGGTGAAATTATAGTGGGAGGGTTGTTTTTTTTTTGTCTTTTTTGTGGTTCCGTACTTTTTAATTTGATTTGACACTGTTTTCCATCTAATACTGCCTTATGCATATACAGCTAGTCATCAGGCAAACATCCCACTGCTTGATTCTGGCTCTGTGCCTCTATATGGCCTCTGTCCTGGCACAACTCTTAAGCCACAGCCTTGCTAAACAGGCAGTCGTGCCCACCCTCTTCATTTTGCTGGATGTTACGTGCACACAGGAGATGCCTGTGTTCTAGGCTTTCTGCCTTCTCCTGTTATGAAATATTCATATCTGTCTGCATTAGCTTGCATAGCTTCTAATTGAGTTCTGTATATTCAGACATGATTAACTCACTGGCATTCCTCAAAGGAGAGGCCCAATTAGACGAAGTACTTGCATCCATTTGGGTTGTAAAACCCATCAGCAGGCTGGAGGAAACCTTTTGTGTGTGATTGTTGCGCTTGGAGCAGAGGTTGAACTGTTTTAGTGGGCGTCATTGCAATAATTGCGTTCTATAAGAGATATACAGCATGTGCCTTATTTGTGTTGTCCTTATTCCATTGTGGTGTATTTCTCAGTCTTATTTTGTCATTCTGTCGCTTGCTTTATCTTTTGGGCAGGGAAACAGGGCTGAACCTTGTTTGACCCGGCAGCGTCACCACAAGTCAGAGACGGAGCTTGTGCCTGGGTGTGTTCCACTTTGGCTCTGTAATAGGAGGAAGATGCAGGGAGTCATGTTTTTCTGCTCTGATGATTTCATGGAAATGAAATGGAGACAGCGAAGAGGTTAGGGAAGGGATGGATAATAAATTAAATAGGTAAAGGGAAAGAGGAATGGAAAGCTAGGAAATGGGGACGGATCAGATCATATTAGAGGAGGTTAGTGTAGTACAGATGAGTAGATGGATGGAGGGCTTGAATGAGCTAATTGGCTGTTATGATGCATGACATTTCAGTAACAGTCTGTGAATCTCTGTTGTGTCATGCATGATTTTTACAACTCACAATACAATAATATAATGAAAGTAAATAAAAATGGGTTGAGTTTGATATACACTGCAAGTACCAGAAAAACTGGAATACACAGAAGCACCACCTATGTACATCATACAGGGGTTAGACAATGAAACTGAAACACCTGTCATTTTAGTGAGGGAGGTTTCGTGGCTAAATTGGACCAGCCTGGTGGCCAATCTTCATTAATTGCACATTGCACCAGTAAGAGCTGAGTGTGAAGGTTCAATTAGCAGGGTAAGAGCACAGTTTTGCTCCAAATATTGCAATGCACACAACATTATGGGTGA